>JAWPHD010014886.1:0-58472 GCA_037043455.1 Cyrtodaria siliqua
GTTAAACTTATAAGAAGGCATACTGAATACAGAGCTGGGTTTGAATTTCAAGCTGGCTTTGAGATCGATATTCGTTGTAAACGTACACCAAGGCATTATGAATGCAGAGCTGGGTTTGAATACAGAGATAGATGGCTCTGAGATCGATATTCGTTATAAATATACACAAGTCGAATGCAGAGCTGGGTTTGAATTTCGAGCTGGCTCTGAGATCGATATTCGTTATAAACATACACTAAGGCATTATGAATGCAGAGTTGGGTTTGAATGCAGAGCTGGCTCTGAGATCGATATTGGTTTTAAACTTACACCGAGTCATTCTGAATGCAGAGCTGTGTTTGAATACTGAGCTGGCTCTGAGATCGGTATTCGTTTCAAACATACACAAATTCATTTTGAATGCAGAGCTGGATTTGAATTCGAGCTGGCTCTGAGATCGATATTCGTTTTAAACGTGAACCAAGTCATTTTGAATATCGAGCTGGGTTTGAATTTCGAGCTGGCTCTGAGATCGGTATTAATTTTAAACGTATAACAAGCCATTTTGAATATCGAGCTGGGTTTGAATTTCGAGTTGGCTCTGAGATCGATATTCGTTTTAAACGTATAACAAGGCATTTCGAATACAAAGCTGGGTTTAATTTCCGAGCTGGCTCTGAGATCGATATTCGTTTTAAACGTACAAAAAGTCATTTTGAATGCAGAGCTGGGTTTGAATTTCGAGCTGGCTCTGAGATTGATATTCGTTTTAAACATGAACCAAGTCATTTTAAATATCGAGCTGAGTTTGAATTTTGAGCTGGCTCTGAGATCGATATTCGTTTTAAACGTATAACAAGGCATTTTGAATACAGAGCTGGGTTTGAATACAGAGCTGGCTCTGAGATGATATTCGTTTTAAACTTACATTGAGTCATTTTGAATGCAGAGCTGTGTTTGAATACTGAGCTGGCTCTGAGATCGATATTCGTTTTAAACATA
Organism: Cyrtodaria siliqua; assembly: GCA_037043455.1. Taxonomy (NCBI): domain Eukaryota; kingdom Metazoa; phylum Mollusca; class Bivalvia; order Adapedonta; family Hiatellidae; genus Cyrtodaria; species Cyrtodaria siliqua. Next base: position 982 of record JAWPHD010014886.1, read on the forward strand.
CACAGTCATTTTGAATGCAGAGCTGGGTTTGAATTTCCAGCTGGCTGTGAGATCGATACTCGTTTTAAACGTGAACCAAGTCATTTTTAATATCGAGCTGGGGTTGAATTTCGAGCTGGCTCTGAGATCGGTATTTATTTTAAACATACAACAACGCATTTTGAATATCGAGCTGGGGTTGAATTTAGAGCCGGATCTGCGATTGATATTCGTTTAAAATATATACCAAGCTATTTTGAATAACGAGCTGGATTTGAATTTCGAGCTGGCTCTGAGATCTATATTCGTTTTAAACATACATCGAGTCATTTTGAATGCAGAGCTGTGTTTGAATACTGAACTGGCTCTGAGATCGATATTCGTTTTAAACATACACAGTCATTTTGAATGCAGAGCTGGGTTTGAATTTTCAGCTGGCTCTGAGATCGATATTCGTTTGAAACGTGAACCAAGTCATTTTGAATATCGAGCTGGGTTTGAATTTCGAGCTGGCTCTTTGCATGGAGGGTCAAGGTCACACCCACATTTGCTTTGTCGCGTTTCGATGTACCACTCACGATACAACTATAAGCAAAGTTTGAAAGGTCTAGTGCATACAGTTTGTGAAATAGTGACCTAAACGCAAAAGTTAAACGTAAAACTTATTAAGTTATCTGCCCTTTACTTGGAGGGTCAAGGTCACTTCCACATTTGCTTTGTGACGTTGCGATGTACCACCCAAGATACAACTATAAGGAAAGTTTGAAAGGTATAGTGCATACATTTTGTGAGAAAACGACCTAAACGCAAAACTTGAATGTTGACGCGGCCGCCGCCGCCGGAAAAGCAACACCTATGTCTCTTTTTTTCTTCGAAATGGCGAAACAAATATGTGTTTCGACTGGGGTGGTGGTGGCGAACACAGCTATAGGTGTAAAAATTGACCAAAACAACATAGAAATATGGTAAAAAATTTATTTTGAGTGTCGGGTGGGGGTATGGGCAACATAGATAATAGCTAAATTTGTAAGTATTAACCAAAACAAAACAGAAATATGTAAAAAAAAAAAAAAAAGCGAGGGGGAAGGGTGTCAACATAGTAAGAATTGACCATATACTTATGTAAAAAAAAAAAAAAAAATACTTTCGAGTGTGGGGGAGGGAGGTTCGGGATGGAGGGTGGGAGTCAACATAGGTTTGTGTGTAAGAATTGACCAAAACAACACAGAAATATGTAAAAAAAAAACATAAATAAAAAGAATTTCGAGGGGTGGTGGTGGGTGGTGGGGTGGGGTGGGGGTGGGGGATGGCAACATAGCTGTGTGTAAGAAGTGGCCAAAAATAACACAGAAATATGTAAAAAACTACCATTTTAATTCAAGTGTGGGATAGGGGAGGTAGGGGTGGTGGCGGTGGTGGGGGGGGGGGGGGGGGGGGGGGGGGGGGGGGGGGGGGGGGGGGGGGGGGGTGGCGGGGGTGGTGGGGGGGAGGCGCGGTGGGGGTAATGGGGTGGGGGGGGGGGGGGGCAACATAGCTATATGTTTAAGAAGTGACCATAAATAACACTGAAATGTAAAAGAAACTATTTAAAAATATGTTTCGAGTGGGTGGGGGAGGATGGCGGTGAAGGCGGGGATGGGATGTGGGGGTGGCAACATAGCTATATGTGTAAGAATTGACCAAAACAACACAAAAATATGTAATACATACATGTGATATCTCCCGCCGGGAGCTAATTTCTCCCGGAATTTCATGGGATCTCCCGGCCTCCCGCAGGGAGCTCCATTTCTCCCGGTATTTTCCGCCGAGTTACAAAATTTCGCTATTGGCGAATCCTTTTGGGTAATTGCTATGATTTATTGGTATTTATTGGATTGTTTGTTTATGACACGTGGCGGCGATACCTGTAATGTCCATGGGAGGTTGATTATGACAGGATTAAGGAATACACCGACTGTAAGTGGGGTGGTAATTAGCGAATTCGGCATCGATTGATATTTGTATATTAATTAGATTAATATTATAATTGAGGACAATTAAAGGTTGACGATTTCAACTAATCTGTAATTTCCATGGGAGGTTGATTATGATAGAAATACACCGACTGTAAGTGGGTAGGTTGTAATTAGTGGTTAAAAAGTGGACAGAGTCTCAAGATATATACCCTAGCAGATTTAAATGATGTTATTTTATGGTATGTTCATGAAAGCAGATTAGTGATCATCATTAACCAGGGCTTTATATGTCATATAAAGCCCTGCATTAACTAAAAGGTGATGCTGGCAGCAGCCAAGTCTTGATGTAATTAGTGGTTAAAAAGTGGACAGTCTGTATAAAGTGTTTAATTACATGCTATACTTGATTATATGCTATGCTAACATGAAATAAACAGTATTCAACTATTGTATGTATAAAATATCATGTTTTTATGCTGATTTACCCCCTTTATTAAGGTTTATATCAACAACAAAAAATACCGATATGCGTTAAAAATTGGAGTATAAAAACCTCCCTGAATTTTGTCAAATCTCCCTGAAAAAAAAGTCAAATCTCCCTGGTAACCTTCCTGAAAATATCACATGTATGGTAATAATAAATTTAAAAAAAGGCGTGGGGGTGGGGGACTTGGAGGACGTGGAGGAGGGTGCCCATGCCCCAATATAGGTGAAGTATGGATATGTTGTGAGTTCTTAAATGGTATTAAACGGATACATCATTCTTTATACAAACTAGTTTTAAATTTTTCAAGATATTGCGCATTGGCTACATGTGATGCACTTTATAATTGTTATTGATGTTATGAAACGGTAAATAAGCCGAGTAAACATCATGCGGATGAGATTACATCTAGGATTGACAATGCAAGTATACAGGAACACAAGGTATAGTCTGTAAGTGTTGTTGAAGTGTTATGTAGAGTCGTGCAGTGATGTAGATAAGAGATATGATCAGCATTGTCATTACATCCGAGCCATTTGGGGTATAATCATCACATCCTATTCATAATTGACAGTAATTCATTAAGCACAACAATATTCATCATACGATTATTATTTAATCATTGTTTCATAGTTTGTATATTTAACTTTTATTGAAATCGTTAAATGTTGTATTTTCCCCCGACTAAACCAACCACGATCGACCATCCTGTAACACTATATTTAATAATAATAATAATAATAATAATATTATTATTATTATAATTACAATCATACTTAATGCTTTTTATAGAGGGTTATACATAATTAGTTGCAAATAAGTCTTACATGGGGCCCTCCATTATGTAGTTGTGTGAAGTTGGCTATGAGATCGAAGATCGTAGATCGACATTCAATATCGAGCTGGGTCGAGCTAGCTCTCGGAGATCGATATTAGGTTAAACTTATAAGAAGGCAAAGTGAATACAGAGCTGGGTTTGAATTTCGAGCTGGCTCTGAGATCGATATTCGTTTTAAACGAACACCAAGGCATTATGAATGCAGAGCTGGATTTTAATTTTGAGCTGGCTCTGAGATCGATATTCGTTTTAAACGTATAACAAGGCATTTTGAATATCGAGCTGGGTTTGAATTTCGAGCTGGTTCTGAGATCGACATTCGTTTTAAACAACAAACAACAACGAATTTGGAATATCGGGCTGGGTCTGAATTTCGAGCTGGCTCTGAGATCGATATTTGTTTTAAACATACACCAGGCCATTTGAATATCGAGCTGGATTTGAATTTCGAGCTGGCTCTGAGATCGATATTCGTTTAAACGTGAACCAAGTCATTTTAAATATCGAGCTGGGTTCAAATTTCATTTGGCACTGATATCGGTATTGATTTTAGTATAACAAGCCATTTTGAATATCGAGCTGGGTTTGAATTTCGAGCTGCTTCTGAGATCGATATTCGTTTTAAAAATACACTAAGCCATTTTGAATATCGAGCTGGATTTGAATTTCGAGCTGGCCCTGAGATCGATATTCGTTTAATATTTAGACCAAGTCATTTTGAATATCGAGCTGGTTTTGAATTTCGAGCTGGCCCTGTGATCGATATATGTTTAAAATGTACACCGTCATTTTGAATATCGAGCTGGGTTTGAATTTCGAACTGGCACTAAGATCGATATTCGTTTTAAACACATAACAAGGCATTTCGAATACAGAGCTGGGTTTGAATTTCGAAAATACCTTTGTGTATGTTAAAAACGAATATCGATCTCAGAGCCAGCTCGAAATTCAAACTAGCTCTGTATTCAGTATGCCTTCTTATAAGTTTAACCGAATATCGATCTCAGAGCCAGATCGAAATTCAAACCCAGCTCTGTATTCAAAATGCCTAGGTGTATGTTTAAAACAAATATCGATCTCAGAGCCAGCTCGAAATTCAAACCTAGGTCTGTATTCAGTATGCCTTCTTATAAGTTTAACCGAATATCGATCTCAGAGCCAGCTCGAAATTCAAACCCAGCTCTGTATTCAAAATGCCTTGGTGTATGTTTAAAACGAATATCGATCTCAGAGCCAGCTCGAAATTCAAACCTAGCTCTGTATTCAGTATGCCTTCTTATAAGTTTAACCGAATATCGATCTCAGAGCCAGCTCGAAATTCAAACCCAGCTCTGTATTCAAAATGCCTTGGTGTAAGTTTAAAACGAATATCGATCTCAGAGCCAGCTCGAAATTCAAACCAAGCTCTGTATTCAAAATGCCTTGGTGTATGTTTAAAACGAATATCGATCTCAGAGTCAGCTCGAAATTCAAACCCAGCTCTGTATTCAGTATGCCTTCTTATACGTTTAACCGAATATCGATCTCAAAGCCAGCTCGAAATTCAAACCCAGCTCTGTATTCAAAATGCCTTGGTGTAAGTTTAAAACGAATATCGATCTCAGAGTCAGCTTGAAATTCAAACCCAGCTCTTTATTCAAAATGCCTTTGTGTATGTTAAAAACGAATATCGATCTCAGAGCCAGTTCGAAATTCAAACCCAGCTCTGTATTCAAAATGCCTTGGTGTATGTTTAAAACGAATATCGATCTCAGAGCCAGCTCGAAATTCAAACCTAGCTCTGTATTCAGTATGCCTTCTTATAAGTTTAACCGAATATCGATCTCAGAGCCAGCTCGAAATTCAAACCCAGCTCTGTATTCAAAATGCCTTGGTGTAAGTTTAAAACGAATATCGATCTCAGAGCCAGCTCGAAATTCAAACCAAGCTCTGTATTCAAAATGCCTTGGTGTATGTTTAAAACGAATATCGATCTCAGAGTCAGCTCGAAATTCAAACCCAGCTCTGTATTCAGTATGCCTTCTTATACGTTTAACCGAATATCGATCTCAAAGCCAGCTCGAAATTCAAACCCAGCTCTGTATTCAAAATGCCTTGGTGTAAGTTTAAAACGAATATCGATCTCAGAGTCAGCTTGAAATTCAAACCCAGCTCTTTATTCAAAATGCCTTTGTGTATGTTAAAAACGAATATCGATCTCAGAGCCAGCTCGAAATTCAAACCCAGCTCTGTATTCAAAATGCCTTTGTGTATGTTTAAAACGAATATCGATCTCAGAGTCAGCTCGAAATTCAAACCCAGCTCTGTATTCAGTATGCCTTCTTATACGTTTAACCGAATATCGATCTCAAAGCCAGCTCGAAATTCAAACCCAGCTCTGTATTCAAAATGCCTTGGTGTAAGTTTAAAATGAATATCGATCTCAGAGTCAGCTTGAAATTCAAACCCAGCTCTTTATTCAAAATGCCTTTGTGTATGTTAAAAACGAATATCGATCTCAGAGCCAGCTCGAAATTCAAACTTAGCTCTGTATTCAGTATGCCTTCTTATAAGTTTAACCGAATATCGATCTCAGAGCCAGCTCTGTATTTCAACCCAGCTATGCATTCATAATGCCTTGGTGTACGTTTAAATGAATATCGATCTCAGAGCCAGCTCTGTATTCAAACCCAGCTCTGTATTCAGTATGCCTTCTTATAATTTTAACCGAATATCGATCTCCGAGAGCTAGCTTTACACTGAAAACCCAGCTCGATATTGAACGTCGATCTACGATCTTCGATCTCACAGCCAACTTCACACAGCTTACATAATTACACCGTTTCTAAAACTACTGATGACGAGGTATACATATAACTTAATATTTTGAGAATCCAAACTCTATAGACACAATATAAATGGCTTTAACCAGCCGGATCAAACCACAAAACTGGAGCATCCAGAATTAAAAGTTACCAACTCATATTTCAATTCAAGTATAGTCAATCACAGGTGTTTTAAGAACATGTAAAACAACCTATACTTTTAATCAGCACCTAGTCATTATTACATGACCTGAACACCTGAGTAGAGTTTTGATAATTGGTTTTATAGTGTAGTTTTGTCGTTATTTGGGATGTTAGTTTCTTTAAGTTTAGTTGGCGATATCGCCAATTAAGTCATTTTGATATCGCACTCATAAATAGATAATATCACCCATCAGAGTCACCCTTTCAAAATGAATGGGTGATTATGATATATACTAATCGGTGAAATCACTTATATGTATAAGTGATATCCCTCATACGGATAGGTGGTAACATTAACCCATTGGCAGTCTTCACGCTAATTCTTTCGCAGCACTTGCCCATTGGGGCAAGTTAACTAGCAAAACCACTTGCCCGAAAGCTTTTTAACTTGCCCGAAATTTATTTAGTATTTTCTAAGGAACAAAAAGAAAACACATTTTGTTAGTATTGTTTCTTTTATTTTCTGTCATACTTTCATATCTTATTCTCTGAAAGAATAAATCAATGAATAAACAAGGTCCTCCATCATTTCAAGGTCCCCATCATCATCTTCATGAATCCAATTAACCATGAGTGCACACCTGTGGTGATTTATTATTGGGAAAAAAATCTGAATTTTCCGACAACATTTCAACTGATCTCGCTTGAAAAAGCAATCAATCGCCAGAAAAAGTACAAACAATGAGACGCCGAGTGCATCTTTTATGTGCAGAGCTGACACGACTGATAAATACAATGAATGCATTTCGAAACAAATACACATTTCAAACTTTTAATGCATTTAATCACAAGTTTTGTTCGTTTTTGTTGTCAGAAAGTCAACAGTTTTCCTACCGACATAAATACTAAATACCCATAATCCTTAGCCATGTATGTATCTTTTAACAAGGCGGCACTAATAACGGGTTTATGACCCGGAATTCTTTACTGTACCATTTTTTCTGATTATTTCTAACTAAAGAACCTATCGCTGTCATAATAAACATCAGAATAGTAAAAATTGTTCCAAAGAAAGACTAACTAAAAAGAAAATTATAATTTCCAATATAATTACTAATTGAATATATAATGTTCAGTCGCCGCGAAGACGGTTATAGGAACCGTCATATAACTGTCGTGACCCAGTATACATAATCCGGGCATTCAAATTTTCCCACATTTTCCAAAACAAAAAGTCTTCTGCTTCGATTTTATGTAAAGTTATTGAATAATTATGCATTAAAATGACAGCAATTAGAAAAAGTTGCACCTTTTACCTGTGCAGTTTTTACTCTGCAAACTTCGAGTTTGTCTTCGCGGAGTATCGTGGCGTACTTTCGTGGCGTAAGTATGCCGAGAAGCTTTTCCGACTCCGCGTAGTTTTATCATCGAAACTCCGCGTAATTACGCAATTTGTAAATTCCTCACTCGGCGTGAAAGAGTAAAGTGTGGGCTTCGCGTGAGCTGTACTGTATATTCCACTGAAAAATCACGCTTGCCCGATCGGCAAGCAGATGGTAATTTCTGCTTGCCCGAAATCGAAGCTACTTGCCCCGGACTTCGGGCTAGCCGGTTACGACGAAGATTGCATTGGTTTGAAATGCTTTTTAAAACAGGTTTGTAATATCATATATATAAATTATTCGAATAGGTGATATCCGGAAGTGTACATGCAATTTATTATTTAGATAATTTATTGAAATATATACTAACAAGAGGTCAATGACCTTGAAGCTATACTGATAGGTTTTTGATAGCTAGATCAGCATTCCTGTGAAGTTTCATGAAAATCCGTCAAGTAGTTTCAGAGGAGTAGTCGCTACAAGTTTTCATTATATAACTCTATGTAAACAAAGATGGCCGCTGGTGGCCATGTTTAACGTCAAATCAAAATACTTTTTGACAAGGATCAACATCATGTCATACTGACCATTTCAGAAGAAGTCCCATATCAATATCACTTATAGTTTTCAAGAAGTAGTCGCTACAAACTTGTATTTTGAAAATGTATTTTTTGAAGTTTCGGCCGACCTTAAATTTTGCTAGAATCAATTAGACATCAAGAGCAACATTCCTGTGAAGTTTCATGAGAATCTGTCGAGTAGTTACAGAGGAGTAGTCGCTACAAGTTTTTACTAGATAACTCTATGTAAACGAAGATGGCCGCTGACAGCCATGTTTAACATCGAATCAAAACGATTTTCGACAAGGACCAACATCATGTCATGCTAATCATTTTAGAAAAAGTCCCATATCAATATCACTTATAGTTTTCAAGAAGTAGTCGCTACAAACTTGTTTTTTGAAAATCTATTTTAGCAGTGGCGACCATCTTGAATTTCCGGCCGACCTGAAGTTTTGCTAGGATCAATTAGACATCAAGAGCAACATTCATGTGAAGTTTCATGAAAATCCGTCAAGTAGTTTCAGAGGAGTAGTCGCTACACGTTTTCATTATATAACTCTATGTAAACAAAGATGGCCGCTGGTGGCCATGTTTAACATCACATCAAAATAATTTTTGACAAAGATCAGCATCATTCCATACTGATCATTTTAGAAGAAGTCCCATATCCATATCACTTATAGTTTTCAAGAAGTACTCGCTACAAACTTGTTTTTCGAAAATCTATTTTTAGCTGTGGCGGCCATCTTGAATTTCCGACCAACTTGAAATGTTGCTAGGATCATTTAGACACCAAGAGTAACATTCGTGTGAAGTTTCATGGAAATCCGTCGAGTAGTTTCGGAGGATTAGTCGCTACAAATTTTTACTTAATAACTCTATGTAAACAAAGATGGCCGCTGCCAGCCATGTTTAATGTCGAATCAAAACGATTTTCGACAAGGACCAGCATCATGTCATGCTGATCATTTTAGAAAAAGTCCCATATCAATATCACTTAGAGTTTTCAAAAAAGTAGGCGCTACAAACTTGTTTTTTAAAAATCTATTTTTAGATTTGGTGGCCATCTTGGATTTCACATCAACATAAATTCAGACTTCATGGGCAACATTTCTGTAAAGTTTCATGAAAATCCATTCAGTAGTTTCAGAGAAGTAGTCGTTACAAAAAAAAAGTTTACGGACAGACAGACGGACGGACGATGGACGCCGCACCACGGCATAAGCTCTGCTGATCTCTGATCAGTAGAGCTAAAAATAATATAAATAATTTTATCCAATCAATAATTTTTAAAGTTGTTTTTTAGCATGGTCCTTGACATTCCCTTTGTTATGCGTACAGTTGCGAATCATATATTGTGGCATGGTCGCTGGCATTTTCTTTGTATTTGCACAGTTGAAAATCATTTAACTGAAAATAACACCTGACAGAAAGACTGGTACATTCTATCTATCAGTTATCGGAAGTTAGAGTATGATAACAAAGTGAAGTAAGAAGTACACCCAACTGGATGTTTAAATCAACCTTAACTCAATGAGGGCAGACTCTATTACTGCTGATGTATCAAATATTCTATATAGTAAGTTACAGAACAAACTAGCCTACCTATATTTTTATTAGTTTTTTCCCTCTCATGCATTAAACAAGGTTTCAAATGAAAGGGGTATATGTCTGTGTATGATACACTATGTTATACAACATTTTGGCTTTCATTTCTTGAGAATTGCGTTTCACATACATAATAATAACCAGGTATGTGCACAGTTCCTATACTGTATATCATAACCAGGTATGTGCACCGTTCCTATACTGTGTACATGTATATTTGTATTTCTTTTAAACTTCAATTAAACAATATAAAGATATATTAGTAATAGTTTAGATAATATTGCACATGCATGTTAATTTTTCTAGAATAAAAGTGAAACAACCGTAATAAAACTGTAAAGCAATACTTTGTTAATAACTGACCCATGTGTGTAATCTCTGGGCAATCTGTCAGAGCTAGCCCCTCATTTATGATGACCCCTTGCTGTGAAGGTTGTTATGATAATTTAACGAAGTATTTACAGTAGGGTCTTAATCAGATTCTTGAAAACTGGAGAAAACTCAAAATTCTGGCATAAAATGCTGGACTGCATTTAACATGTTTAAGGCAAAAAAAGACGGTTTTCTCTGATTTAAGATAAATCTGCAGTGTAAAAGACAAACAATACAGTAATGCCCATGTTGAGATTCAGCAGTTTTTAATGATTTATAGGGGTCACAAAAACATGAGCAAGGAAAGAAACAACTTGAAAAAGGCATGTATTTCATTGTATCGAATTATAGGTCCTGGCTTTTATGAAGATTTTAAAAAAAAATCACAGTTGCAAAAAGCTATACAGTACACCCATGGGAACATTAATAGAGATGCAAGACTAATAAAGCCCAACATAAAAATATGTGCATTTCCAATAAACTACTGACCCTGTATTTCAGCCTATCATGGCTGGGATGTATGTAAGCAACATATTAATTAAAATAAATTATCCTAAGTTATTATTAGAGGTGTAATGATACGCTCGAATATTCGATGAATCGAAAATGTCTCATATGCAAATAGTATTTGGTATTTGCTGCACTGTTATTCGAATATTTTCTATTATTAATTAACTTAACTATATTAGCTTTGTTTTACTAGAAACTCTACACACAATACGACGCAAACTCGGCCAATATGAACCGGAAGTCGGCCAATATGAAAAAAACAAGGCCAATATGAAGAAACTCGCCAATACGAGATTTAAGTAGTGGCTGTTACTTAATAAAATTGTCATTAATTAAGTGGTTTCATATTGTCCGAGTTATTGGTCCTCGGACTGTCATATTGGCCCGCGGCCTTCGGCCAATATGACAGTCCTTGGACCAATAACTGGGCCAATATGAAACCACTTAATTAATAATATCATAATACAATTTTTTATTAGTTTAACATAGATCTTAAAGTGTAGCCAATAGTCCAATACTAACCATATTTCAAATACAACCAACCTTTCATGGCTGTAAAGATAGGTTTGTTGGTTCTGATTCACAATAATACACACACATCAAGTCGTTTATTTTGTCAATCTTCACTGCCTATAAAGACTCTATTATTTACCAAGGCTGAATAACTTCAGTTAACCAGCTTTAGATTTATAAGTACTGGTCTTGTTATTGTTTTTTACTGAATATTGATGAATAAATTTCGTATTCATCACCATGTATTTGCGATATGTATCGTTGCCAACCCTTGTATTCGTTACAGCCCTAGTTGTTACCTAAAAGATTTGGGTCAATTTTAGGAAATATATACATTACTTTCTTAATAGTTTGTAACTCCTTTTGAAAAATGCCGTGCCCTCAGGTGGATATAAGGTTTCCTTTGGTAGTTAAAATGAATCGTGTCAAAGTAACTTAAAATCCCTTACCTTCCATCGGAATCCCAATCATAGCACTCTACCTTGATAGTTCTGTAACAAATAAATCATAGCTCTGTACCATATAAATCATAGCTCTGTACCATATAAATCATAGCTCTGTAACAAATAAACCATAGCTCTGTACCATATAAATCATAGCTCTGTAACATATAAATCATAGTTATGTAACATAAATCATAGTTCAACAACACAAATCAAAGTTATGTTACATATAAATCATAGTTCAGTAATATATAAATCACAGTTCTGTAACATATAATTCATAGTTCTGCAACATCTAAATCATAGTTATGTAACATATAAATCATAGTTCTGCAACATATAAATCATAGTTCTGTAATATATAAATCAAAGCAGTATTATATAAATCATAGTTCTGTAACATAAATCATAGTTCTGTAACATATAAATCATAGTTCTGTATTCTGTAATATATAAAAATAGTTCTGTAAGATATAAATCGTAGTTCTGTAACATATAAATCATAGTTTGGTAACGTATTAATCATATATCATAGCACTATATCTTTTGCTGAACAGGTAATTAATGAATTAATGCATTAATATTGACTGTTTACCAGGTCAACTATATACCTTTATACTTTGTATTAGCTAGCAACAACATAGCTATCCTGACCTCTGTTGTTGGCACCTTAAATGGGGCCCATGTGGGATTGACTCACCAACGTACATGTATTCCTAGCTGGCACCTTGATGGGGCCCATGTGGGATTGAGTCACCAACCTACATGTATTCCTAGCTGGCACCTTAATGGGGCCATGTGGGATTGTCTCACCAACCTACATGTATTCCTAGCTGGCACCTTAATGGGGCCCATGTGGGATTGACTCACCAATGTACATGTATTCCTACCTGGCACCTTCTTGGGGACCCATGTGGGTTTGAGTCAGCAACGTACCTGTTATGATCTCCGAGCTGGCACCTTCATGGGGCACATGTTGGATTGAGTCACTAACATACCTCTTATGATCTCCATTACACAATGTCCTAGCAGGCACCTTTATGTGGGATTGAGTTACCAACATACATGTATTCCTAGCTGGCATCTAATGGGGATTGAGTCACCAACGTACCAGTATGATCTCCATTACACAATGTCCTAGCTGCAATCTTCATGGGGACTCATGTGAGACTGAGTCACCAACATACCTGTTATGATCTCTATTACACAATGTCCTAGATGGCACCTTCATGGGGACCCATGTTGGATTGAGTCAGCAACATAAATGTATTCCTAGCTGGCACCTAATGGGGGTCCATGTGGGATTGAGTCCCAAACATACCTGTTATGATCCCCACTGCACAATATCCTAGCTAGCACCTTCATGGGGACCCATGTGGGATTGAGTCACCAACATTAATGTATTCCTAGCTGGCACCTTCTTGGTGACCCATGCGGGATTGAGTCACCAACATACCTGTTATGATCTCCATTACACAATGTCCTAGCTGGCACCTTCTTGGTGACCCATGCGGGACTTAGTCACAAACATACCTGTTATGATCTCCATTACACAATGTCCTAGCTGGCACCTTCATGGGGACTCATGTGGGATTGAGTTACCAACATACATGTATTTCCAGCTGGCATCTAAATGGGGACCCATGTGGGATTGAGTCACCAACATACCTGTTATGATCTCCATTACACAATGTCCTAGCTGGCACCTTCATGGGGACCCACGTGGGATTGAGTCACCAACATACCTGTTATGATCTCCATTACACAATGTCCTAGCTGGCACCTTCATGGGGACCCACGTGGGATTGAGTCACCAACATACCTGTTATGATCTCCATTACACAATGTCCTAGCTGGCACCTTCATGGGGACCCATGCAGGATTGAGTCACCAACATACCTGTTATGATCTCCATTACACAATGTCCTAGCTGGCACCTTCATGGGGACCCATGCGGGATTGAGTCACCAACATACCTGTTATGATCTCCATTACACAATGTCCTAGCTGGCACCTTCATGGGGACCCATGTGGGATTGAGTCACCAACATACCTGTTATGATCTCCATTACACAATGTCCTAGCTGGCACCTTCATGGGGACCCACGTGGGATTGAGTCACCAACATACCTGTTATGATCTCCATTACACAATGTCCTAGCTGGCACCTTCATGGGGACCCATGCAGGATTGAGTCACCAACATACCTGTTATGATCTCCATTACACAATGTCCTAGCTGGCACCTTCATGGGGACCCATGTGGGATTGAGTCAACAACATACCTGTTATGATCTCCATTACACAATGTCCTAGCTGGCATCTTCATGGGGACCCATGTGGGACTGAGTCACCAACATACCTGTTATGATCTCCATTACACAATGTCCTAGCTGGCACCTTCATGGGGACCCACGTGGGATTGAGTCACCAACATACCTGTTATGATCTCCATTACACAATGTCCTAGCTGGCACCTTCATGGGGACCCATGTGGGATTGAGTCACCAACATACCTGTTATGATCTCCATTACACAATGTCCTAGCTGGCACCTTCATGGGGACCCACTTGGGATTGAGTCACCAACATACCTGTTATGATCTCCATTACACAATGTCCTAGCTGGCACCTTCATGGGGACCCACGTGGGATTGAGTCACCAACATACCTGTTATGATCTCCATTACACAATGTCCTAGCTGGCACCTTCATGGGGACCCATGTGGGGTTGAGAGTATTCTTTATAACCTCTGTCTTGTGTACCACTGTATAGCTGCAACATGGGTAGAAAGAATTTGTGAAGTATAATTCACTTTGTTTTCTGTCATCACAGGTTATATGTAAATTATTCCATGCTGTATTTAACGCTCTTTCATTGGATGAAACGTAACATATGACATTGTTTTCAAAAAATCACACTTGCATGAACTACTTTTCTTGTGCGATATTTGTAACACCTGTTTGACTTTTTGTGGGGTTTCTCGATCTTTAATGTTGTTTTTAATCGAAAGTTTTGAAATATAAGCATTAAATTTGTCTTTCATGGAGTTTATGAATTTGTAAACTTTGCCAAACCTGCACAAATTTAACAAGAAGTCCTTTGGACTTTCAATATGTGCAAGATTAGGCAAAGCTTACTCATGCATAAACATTTTTTTCATTCGTAATATACTCTTGATTTGCCTTTTTTTTCTAGTGAGGAGGTAAAAGATTATCAGATTATCACTGCAGCAAAAGTTTACACTTAATGAGGTAATATTTGATCTGTTACAGGGTGTCTGGTTAATACATCATGCTCATCGTTGACTGAATCCTTGAAAACCCCGTAATATTTTTGTACAACATCACAATCATTGAAAATATTTGAAGCAAAACAACATGAATTGAATTGAATTGGGGTTTTAAGGCACACCAACACATGAAAGTTATATGGCGCCTAACAGGAATGAACATGCCAGGCTCATCCTCCATGTACATCGAGAACATTCATCCTTTAATACTGACAAGGATCTAACATTTTGGATTTAAAAAATTCTGGGTATTTCCCAATTCAATTCAATTGTAATACCTAAAACTAGACCTAGTACAAGTTAATTTTAGACTGAAAGGCAAGTCAAACACCCAGCAATTGAATGGGTAACACACTTTATGAATAACTTAATACGAAAGCATGGTTGTTTGCTATGGACCAAACACAAACTAGAACTATGACTGAAGGCTATGAATACCCCCGTTTAAATTTTAAGACGAATAAAGTTCCATAATTCGGTAATAAATGAGGCAATCGACAATAGGTGAAGATGTCATCAGTTGTTATGTTTATATGAAGTTTGGGAACAACCCATTCAAAACTGTTTGAGGAATTTCAAGCAATGAAAATGTGTTACGGGTCACGACGCAACGGGACGCGACAAAAATATGTAACATGGTGGGATGCGACGGGATGTTACTGACAACATGATTCCTATACAGCCCCCAATTCACTTTAAAAGCGGGTGTGTAACTAGAGAAGCGAACAGCAGTGGTAGCATGACTTGTACCACACATCGAAGACTTGCTTTTAGCAGATTAAGATTGGGTTAATCTTATCATATTCAAGAAAAGATTTACAAACAAATGCAGAGAGAAAGATGGTTGGTTGAATGCAGTCATTTTTAGCACATTTAAGACTATACGAGAGGTGTTCAACTTATAACTCTTTCATTTTGTAACTGTATCAAATATATTGACATTCTCGTCAAGTATGTTTATTTTACTGTCAAGTCTAATGATTCCTTTGATATAAAACATTATGACATGAACTTTTATGTGCTTCCTAATTTTGCTGCATCCATATTTTTGAATAAGGGTAGAGAATGATGTTATGAAGCAAAAATCTTCAAATATAAAAATAACTGCAATACAATTTTAAAAAAAATGCTTGTAAATTGTCGTTGAAGGTTATAGTAGTCTGATATGCTTATGTCTGAAGGTAAACGTTTGGAATATGCGTTTTTTTGTTATTCGTCGGTTTTCAAAATTTCAACGAAAATTAACACGAAATTTGACTGAAAATGACTGAGTTTTTGGAAACTTCTAGTTAAAAAAAAAAATCAGCTGCAGGCTTTGTTATGATTTCTTCCTCCAAAAAAAAAAAGTTTCATTACTTTCTTACAGGAAAAGAAAGAAAAAATATATAACTTAAGATTTAAGGGTAAAACACACACATTTGCAAATAATGAAAAAAAAAGAAGAAAATTATGACCAAAGATATCTTTATTTGGTATGTGATAATACGGCAAAAAGAACTATTCATTTTTTGTCGTATAAACATATGAATAAAATGCTTATTTTGGTTAATTTATAAAATCATCGCTAACATACGAGCAAACTGTCCCAGCATTTTATTGCAAACTTTTAATTCAACATTTATATTTTTGTCTTAAAATAAAACATACGATCACATTTAAAGTGCAAAAACAGTTTTAAACAATTATGATATGCATATTGTGGAATTATTTGGTTTAAGGTAAAACTCTACGGTAATAGAAACATACAGTCTTAAAATTGGAAAATAGCATTCACCTAATTCAAAATGTTATTTAAAACGAATTGCGTGAAATTGGAGATTATTTTTAAATGTATACGTTCTGACAGTTTCACATAAATAAATCACGCATTTTTTATGAGAATCACTTCCGCTGAAAAATAGCATCTTAAACAAAAGTGTTACATTATAAGTTGAACACCTCTCGTATATGACGGTCGATTTGTTCGTGGTGGAGGCGGACCACTCACTCTTTCCTGGGTAGAACCAGTACTGTATAACTCTTGCCATCCGTAAGAATCAACACTCTCACTCAAAAATCGAGCTACCAGTCGAACTGCTACTCATGTTCATAAAATACAATTTGATAATACTCAATAGTAACAGCATGATTCCGGACTGCGGCCACATCTACCCTAGTCGGTCGAAAAACTGATCCCTTTGTGTGGGGAACGACACAGAAAACGATGAACGAAAGTTACCTTCTATCTTCGTTAGCTCTGTAGAATACCAAGAAAGGGTCAGACTTTCCAAACAAGTCTTTTTTGTCCAACCCTGTAGCTCGCATCTGCATGGTTACCACTTCCTGCAATTTACAGATGGAATAACAAATGAATTTTTCAGCAATAAACAAACTACTGATTGTTCTTGACTAGTGTTTATTGCCAGAACTCCGTATTTTTTTAAGGAAACTGCACCAAAGAGATGACCATGGGCAGCAATTTTTGTCCCAAGGACACACTGATATGTCACATCTTGCACTGTATGTCATGATTCATCTGATAGAGAACAAATATAATTCCCTCTTTACATACCCCACCTCACTTCACTACATTTTATGTAAGTTGGAAAAATTCCCTTTCGATAGTGGATCAAGTCCCTTTCGACAAAAATGGTAGGGGTGTATGTGATCAGGGAGTCCATTAAAGGCCTTCATGAGTAAATTTGATCGCAAGATGGCACATTTTTTATTAAATGTTAAAAAGTGCAATTCCCTATAAATTATTAATTACCATTAATTTTAAAACTCATGGTCATTTTTACAAACCTTCGAAGCACTGATTTCTTCTGTTCTCACTGAAACAGAAAAATAAGCATTACCATTTTGCCTTTTAAACAGTCAGGCATTCAAACAATTGGCGTGAACATTGTAGAAATAGTGTGTCTATCAAAATATTGTATTCAAAATTATAATCAGGTATCCCTTGATATGCGTGTCCCGTGTCGATAACATTTCTTGAACAAATTTTGTAAATTCTGGGTCGGAGAACATTTTACACAAATTATATTTTAAGGATTATGATAATCCTTAAAATATAATTCTCATTGCCTTATCTGGCCAGTCTTGTGCTAAACATTATTCAAATAATCCATACAAAGTGTAATTTTCATGACCACACTGGCAGCTGGGACGACAAAATACTGACAAAAGAATCCCTGTGTTTCAGTCATGCTCAGCAGGCCAAACAAATAGGTTACCTCTGACTTAAATTACAAGCTTAGACCCAGTTTATGTATACAACTTGTCATTGCCCTACCTCTGACATAAATTACAAGCTTAGATCTAGTTTATGTATACAACTTGTCATTGCCCTACCTCTGACATAAATTACAAGCTTAGATCTAGTTTATGTATACAACTTGTCATTGCCCTACCTCTGACATAAATTACAAGCTTAGACCTAGTTTATGTATACAACTCATCATTGCCCTACCTCTGACATAAATTACAAGCTTAGACCCAGTTTATGTATACAACTCATCATTGCCCTACCTCTGACATAAATTACAAGCTTAGACCCAGTTTATGTATACAACTCATTACCCTACCTCTGACTTAAATTACAAGCTTAGACCCAGTTTATGTATACAACTTGTCATTGCCCTACCTCTGACATAAATTACAAGCTACAAAACAACTAAGTTATGGGTACAATGATGCAATTGATATACCTGTTATTTTGGATCCACCCTTAATGCCTCTGAAAAGAAAAAAGACAAGAATTTGTGCAGTAAAGATCCAAACTAACTGTTTTGCTAAATAGTTATATTTGCCAGTTTTTAAATATAAAACAGAGCTGTTAAAGAAGCTATAATGCCACCAATAACAGCCAACAATAAACGGCTTTAACCAACAAGAATAAACCCAAAAACTTGAGCGTCGATTTAAGAGTTATCAACACATAATTCACTTTACGCATATTCAATCACAGGTATTTTAAGAACCCGTTAATAAATCTTTACATTTAATTGGCACATATACATTATTATATGACCCGAGTTTTGATAAACAGTTTTGTTGTGTAATTTTGCCATATTTGGCAGGATAGCTACTGTAACAATTTGCATTATTTTCATACAGAAGCAATTTTGCTGCGTTAAATGGTACAGCTCATTTCAACATTTCTAGGCTGATAAACTGTTTTTAATTATAAAACTACAAATGTGCCCCCGAAAAAATATGCTCATCTTCGAATGACATGTAATTTCTAAACAATCCATGAAGTTTTTGACACAAGATACCTTTAGGTACATGAGTTCTTAAATACCACACCAATATCTCCTGTGTTTTAATTAAATACATGTATAGTAACAGTGACCTTGACCCCGAGTAAACTAAAAAGCAATCCAATTATCCCAAGATTCCTTTTCAGCCTAGGTTGGTAGGAGTTGTACATGACACTCTGTCTCTATGAATGTATGTGGTGAACCGTTCTGCTCAGTATATGTTTGATCCAATCATTCATTGCTGATCACGGATAAAAGTTTTAACTAAGACCTTTGCTGTGACCTTGACCTTAACTCTAGGTTGGGGGAAGTTGTACACAACACTCCATTTCCATGCTGTAAACCTTTTTGCCCAATATTGTTTTGTGTTTTGATACATCCATTCCTTGCTGGGTTATAGCCTGGATAAGAGTTTCACAACTAACCTTTGCTGAGACTTTGACCATGACCCTATGTAGTAAGAAGTTATATGCGACACTCCGTCTCCTTGTGGTGAACTTTCTACCCATAGCTTTTTAGACAATTATTTATTGTCAAGTTAAGGCCCGACACTAGTATGACCTTTGTTGCAAACTTGACCTTGAGCATAGGTTGGCAGGAGTCGTATACAAGACTCAGCCTCCATGTGTTAAACTTACCTGTCCTTTTCCGTACATATGTACATTCCATATTTGGGCCATAACTCTGCAGTAACTCTTTTTGATCCAATCATTTACTGCAGAGTTATGGCCCGAATATGGAATGTACATATGTATGGAAAAGGACAGTTAAGTTTAATGCTATATGCCTCCAACTTCCTTGGAGGGGGCATACAACACACTATTAAACGAATGACAAGTATTGCAACAATTCCATAATATAAAAACCTGATTAAACATGTTAAAGCATCTGACAAGTTTTATAGTATACCAGTATACATACATCAACTGCTTCTCCAGTCGTCCACTACCACAGCCAACAATCTCTCCTAGTGTACATTCCATTCTACCCAGGAAGTCCTGAAGATGAAAACACATACTAGTAGTCAATAATACAGACCCAGTTGCGTTCAAGTACCCCAAAAATGCATTCCGTTTGCATTCCGTTTGCGCTAAGTTTCCATTCCGTTTGCACCACATTTGCATTCCGTTTTTCATTATATGCATGAAACTTGTTCCTGAACGCAAAATAATGCGCGCATTTAATGCACAAATGGAGAAAATGCATTTGCATTTGTTTGTGCAGGTTTTACAAATGCAACATCTCCCAAGATTAATACATGTATTGTTTTTGGCCAAATAATATAATTCTTAAAGTTTATGCAACTTTAAAGTGATGGAGAAAGACGGTAAGAGACTTACTGTCTTTGCAACAAAATGTAATTTTGGAATTAAAAGCTAGTGGAATTTGGTAATTATCGACTCAAATGCGTTCAAAAGGACAACAATAGAAATTATCCGAAAAAGTGCATTTGGGTGCGTGTCTAAAAAATGCAAACATTTTAAATTATAAGCTTAGATCAAGTTTTGTGTACACAAACCATCCTTGCTCTGCCGACATAAATTGTAAGCTTTACCAAGTTTTGTGTACACAAACCATCCTGACATAAATCATAAGCTTAGACCCAGTTTATGTATACAACTCGTCATTGCCCTATCCCTGACATAAATTATAAGCTTAGACCCAGTTTATGTATACAACTCGTCATTGCCCTACCTCTGACATAAATTACAAGCTTAGACCCAGTTTATGTATACAACTCGTCATTGCCTTATCTGACTTAAATTATAAGCTTAGACCAAGTTTATGTATACAACTCGTCATTGCCCTATCTGACTTAAATTATAAGCTTAGACCAAGTTTATGTATACAACTTGTCATTGCCCTACCTCTGACATGAATTATAAGCTTAGACCCAGTTTATGTATACAACTCGTCATTGCCCTATCTGACTTAAATTATAAGCTTAGACCAAGTTTATGTATACAACTTGTCATTGCCCTACCCCTGACATGAATTATAAGCTTAGACCCTGTTTATGTATACAACTCGTCATTGCCCTACCTCTGACATAAATTACAAGCTTAGACACAGTTTATGTATACAACTTGTCATTGCCCTACCTCTGACATAAATTACAAGCTTAGACCCAGTTTATGTATACAACTCGTCATTGCCCTACCTCTGACTTAAATTATAAGCTTAGACCCAGTTTATGTATACAACTCGTCATTGCCCTATTTGACTTAAATTATAAGCTTAGACCAAGTTTATGTATACAACTTGTCATTGCCCTACCTCTGACTTAAATTATAAGCTTAGACCAAGTTTATGTATACAACTTGTCATTGCCCTACCTCTGACATAAATTATAAGCTTAGACCAAGTTTATGTATACAACTCGTCATTGCCCTACCTCTGACTTAAATTACAAGCTTAGACCCAGTTTATGTATACAACTCGTCATTGCCCTACCTCTGACTTAAATTATAAGCTTAGACCCAGTTTATGTATACAACTCGTCATTGCCCTATTTGACTTAAATTATAAGCTTAGACCAAGTTTATGTATACAACTTGTCATTGCCCTACCTCTGACATAAATTATAAGCTTAGACCAAGTTTATGTATACAACTCGTCATTGCCCTACCTCTGACTTAAATTATAAGCTTAGACCCAGTTTATGTATACAACTCGTCATTGCCCTATTTGACTTAAATTATAAGCTTAGACCAAGTTTATGTATACAACTTGTCATTGCCCTACCTCTGACATAAATTATAAGCTTAGACCCAGTTTATGTATACAACTCGTCATTGCCCTATTTGACTTAAATTATAAGCTTAGACCAAGTTTATGTATACAACTTGTCATTGCCCTACCTCTGACATAAATTATAAGCTTAGACCCAGTTTATGTATACAACTCGTCATTGCCCTATCTGACTTAAATTATAAGCTTAGACCAAGTTTATGTATACAACTCGTCATTGCCCTACCTCTGACATGAATTATAAGCTTAGACACAGTTTATGTATACAACTTGTCATTGCCCTACCTCTGACATAAATTACAAGCTTAGACCCAGTTTATGTATACAACTCATCATTGCCCTACCTCTGACTTAAATTATAAGCTTAGACCCAGTTTATGTATACAACTCGTCATTGCCCTATTTGACTTAAATTATAAGCTTAGACCAAGTTTATGTATACAACTTGTCATTGCCCTACCTCTGACATAAATTACAAGCTTAGACCCAGTTTATGTATACAACTCGTCATTGCCCTACCTCTGACTTAAATTATAAGCTTAGACCCAGTTTATGTATACAACTCGTCATTGCCCTATTTGACTTAAATTATAAGCTTAGACCCAGTTTATGTATACAACTCGTCATTGCCCTATTTGACTTAAATTACAAGCTTAGACACAGTTTATGTATACAACTTGTCATTGCCCTACCTCTGACATAAATTACAAGCTTAGACCCAGTTTATGTATACAACTCGTCATTGCCCTACCTCTGACATGAATTATAAGCTTAGACCCAGTTTATGTATACAACTCGTCATTGCCCTATTTGACTTAAATTATAAGCTTAGACCAAGTTTATGTATACAACTTGTCATTGCCCTACCTCTGACATGAATTATAAGCTTAGACCCTGTTTATGTATACAACTCGTCATTGCCCTACCTCTGACATAAATTACAAGCTTAGACACAGTTTATGTATACAACTTGTCATTGCCCTACCTCTGACATGAATTATAAGCTTAGACCCAGTTTATGTATACAACTCGTCATTGCCCTACCTCTGACATAAATTACAAGCTTAGACCCTGTTTATGTATACAACTCGTCACTGCCCTACCTCTGACATAAATTACAAGCTTAGACCCAGATTTGTGTATACAACTCATCATTGCCCTACCCCTGACATAAATTACAAGCTTAGACCAAGTTTTGTGTATACAACCAGTGCTCCAAAATATGTTTATAGATCTAGACAGGCCCTGCCACTGATGCTACTAAATGGACAGGCACTGAATTAAAGTGGACAGGCCATGGAATAGTTCTTTTCTTGGCTGAGCGTAACATAAATATTAATGTTAAAGGCACTAATCTGCCAAATAATGGCAAAATAACACTAAACAAGAGGCCCAAGAGGGCCTGTGGACGCTCTACTGGCTAACATGGCTCTTATAACATCAATGTAGCGAGTGACTGCCATTTACATTTTTTTGAAAGTTTCGGGCAAAAAACAGCTTTTAACTAAATCAAGGGCCATAACTAAAGAATCTGGTAAAGTTTGATAAAGATCAAAATGAAGGCCATACCATATTAACGAGGCAAAATATAGCATTTTTAACTAAATCAAGAGCCATAACTCCTCTGTTACTGGTCCGACTGGTCCAACAAAGAGCTAAAAAAAAAAAAAAAAAAATGAAAAATAAGTAATAATTTCAAAACTAGGGGAAAAAATATAATAATAATAATTAAAAAAAAAAAAAAAAAAAAAAAATATATAAAAAAAAACAACATATAAACATGATAAAATAAAATAAAATTAATAATAATATAAAAAAAATACTGTCATAAAAACTGGTAAAGATTGCCAAAGATCAGATGACGAGGCAAATTATAGCGTTTTTTAAAAAAATCAAGGGCTATAACTCCGCTATTACTGGTCCGATATGGTTGGTTTTCGAACTTGACCAAGCTTTCATAGACATTAACAATCTGATAAAGTTTGGTAAAGATCGGATGAAAAATGAAGGCCCTATCGTCTTAACGAGGCAAAATATATCATTTTGAAGTAAATCAAGGGCTACAACTCCGATAATACTGGTTTTCGTACTTGTCCGAGCTCTCATTGATATTAACAATCTGGTAGAGTTTGGTAAAGATAGGATGAAAAATGAATTCCCTATCGTCTTAACGAGGCACAATTTAGCAATATAGCATTTTTAACTAAATCAAGGGCCATAACTCCGCTGTTACTAGTCCGATCTGGCTGGTTTTCGAACTCATCCGAGCTTTCATTGATATTAACAACCTGTTAAAGTTTGGTAAAGATCGGATGAAAAATGAAGGCCCTATCGTCTTAACGAGACAAAAGTTAACAACGGACGGACGGACGACGGACAACTCGGCATCCCATAAGCTCTGCTGGCCTTCGGCCAGTAGAGCTAAAAATCATTTATCCAAACCCTATCTGGGTGTTCAAGTCATATAGTAATGTATATGGGTTGATTTAAAGTATAGGTTTATTCATGGTACTTAAAATACCTGAAGCTGAATATCCATAAAATGAATTAGGAAATCTCACATCCAATATATTGTGTCTATAGAGTTTGGATTCTCAAAATATGTAAGTTATATAGCGCGTCGTCAGTAGGTTTAGAAACTGTGTACCTCTGTTGTAAACTTTGCCTGTTGATGACGGGATAGGGACTATAAACGAGTGTGCTGTTATTTGTCATAATCCCTTAACTAAAGGCTATGTCACCTGTGAGTTGAGATGGAATTAGTGGATGTGAGGTGTTAATTTGTAATGTGTGTGTTAAGTGTCAAACGAACACCTCCCTCAAAACTAAGTGTTTTTTTTATAAACAGTATTGTGCATATATAAAGAACTACTGTTAATTTAATAGGAAATTTACTTAAGACAGGCTCCCGGGCTTCTTGACTGCAAAATCAGACAGGCCAGAAACTGATTTTGATGGTCCCCGGGTGCCAGGCTATCAGGACTATTCTTGTAACACTGACATAGTCCTTGCTTGTCCCCCGAGATGCATTACAAGACATGCACCTCAGAGAAAACGCACAAGTTTCTATATCGCAAGGATCTTTCTTAGCTAGTATTAGCACAATGAACATTTTTCTAAGCATCTGTGTCTGTTATTAAGAACAAGTCAAAAAGTGCTCCTTCTTTTTATACTTAACTTCAAGTTAATCAAAATGTTTTTGTTTTTTTGTTTTAAAATTGATATTTATTTAATTCAAACCCATTTTGAAATCAGACCTATTAAAAATGTATTTGAATCTGATGAGAAAATACTCCTTGCTGTCAAATATAACAGGTCTGCACTTTGCTGCTTTCTAAACTGTTGTGAAAAGTCCTACTTACGTGGGCCGACAATGCTGATGACGGAGAATCTACATCATACCTGAAATGAAAATAATACAGTCAAACTAGCTTAGAGATAGTATTGGTGCAATATAATTAACAGTTAGTAATAATACAGTCAAACACGCTTAGAGATAGTATTGGTTCAATGTAATCAACACTTAGTAATAATACAGTCAAACACACTTAGAGATAGTATTGGTTCAATATAATCAACACTTAGTAATAATACAGTCAAACACGCTTAGAGATAGTATTGGTGCAATATAATCAACAGTTAGTAATAATACAGTCAAACACGCTTAGAGATAGTATTGGTGCAATATAATCAAAGGTAGTAATAATACAGTCAAACACGCTTAGTAATAATACAGTCAAACACGCTTGGAGATAGTATTGGTGCAATATAATCAACACTTAGTAATAATACAGTCAAACACGCTTATAGATAGTATTGGTGCAATATAACCAACAGTTAGTAATAATACAGTCATACACGCTTAGAGATAGTATTGGTGCAATATAACCAACAGTTAGTAATAATACAGTCAAACACGCTTAGAGATAGTATTGGTGCAATATAATCAACAGTTAGTAATAATACAGTCAAACACGCTTTGAGATAGTATTGGTGCAATATAATCAACAGTTAGTAATAAGCAAAAACAATTCTGGTCACATGGCAATCTTGATTTTTAAAAAATGTGCAGTTAGTCCCGTTAGTTTTTCAACATAACCTGCATTAATTTTGTTCAATCATTAATATTAATTATATTAAAGAACAGTATAAAGCAAATTATTTTTGAAAATTACTAACAGTTGATGGTATTGCACCAACAATATATCTAAACCTATGGTAGAATAAGAAGAGAACATAAGAAATGCAAATTTTATTAATTATATATTATATGCAAGCAGGTTTAAAGTCAAAATGGTAAGTGGATAAAGGAATCGAGACACATATTTTAATGCTTGATAATTACTTCAAGATTGCCGTGTGTCCCATTAAGAGACCACCATTTCAGTTCCCTGTATATGGTTTTAAATTATTTTTAATTAAAATGGGCCAGTACTAAAGGACAACTATACTTACACTTCAAACTTCAGCTTTTGACTCTCCTCAAAGAAGTAGCTCATTACAAATTTCTTTACAAAGTCTGGATTGAGGGAATCTTTGATCATCTCTGTCCTCCCAAACTGTGGGGAAAAACACAATACAGAGGGATAAAACAAGAAACACCGAAATTATTTGAGATATTCAATAGATGATATATTCTAGGCCTGCTTTTCAGACCTTAATTCAGTCTAGTATGTCCTTTCAAACGTCAGTTATTGGGGAATTACAGTCTAGTATGTCCTTTCAAATGTCAGTTCTTGGGGAATTACAGTCTGGTATGTCCTTTCAAACGTCAGTTATTGGGGAATTACAGTCTAGTATGTCCTTTCAAACGTCAGTTATTGGGGAATTACAGTCTAGTATGTCCTTTCAAACGTCAGTTATTGGGGAATTACAGTCTAGTATGTCCTTTCAAACGTCAGTTATTGGGGAATTACAGTCTAGTATGTCCTTTCAAACCTCAGTTCTTAGGGAATTGCAGTCTAGTATGTCCTTTCAAATGTCAGTTCTTGGGGAATTGCAGTCTGGTATGTCCTTTCAAACCTCAGTTCTTGGGGAATTACAGTCTAGTATGTCCTTTTAAACCTCAGTTCTTGGGGAATTACAGCTAGTATGCCCTTTCAAACCTCAGTTCTTGGGGAATTACAGAATTATGCCCTTTCAAACTCCAGTTCTTGCGGAATTACAGTACATTATGCCATTTAAAACATCAGAAGTACAGTATTCCCTAAGCATCCTTCTCAAACCATAGTTCTGGGGCAATTACAATATGGTATGCTCTTTAAAACTGCGGTTCTTGGGGAATAACAGTATATCATGCCCCTTAAACCCTCAGTTCTTGGGGAATAATAGTATATCATGCCCCTTAAACCCTCAGTTCATGGGGAATAACAGTATATCATGGGGAATAACAGTATATCATGCCCCTTAAACCCTCAGTTCTTGGGGAATAACAGTATATCATGCCCCTTAAACCCTCAGTTCTTGGGGAATAACATTATATCATGCCCCTTAAACCCTCAGTTCTTGTGGAATAACATTATATCATGTCCCTTAAACCCTCAGTTCTTGGGGAATAACAGTATATCATGCCCCTTAAACCCTCAGTTCTTGGGGAATAACAGTATATCATGCCCCTTAAACCCTAAGTTCTTGGGGAATAACAGTATATCATGCCCCTTAAACCCTCAGTTCTTGGGGAATAACATTATATCATGCCCCTTAAACCCTCAGTTCTTGGGGAATAACAGTATATCATGCCCCTTAAACCCTCATTTCTTGGGAAATAACATTATATCATGCCCCTTAAACCCTCATTTCTTGGGGAATAACAGTATATCATGCCCCTTAAACCCTCAGTTCTTGGGGGATAACAGTATATCATGCCCCTTAAACCCTCAGTTCTTGGGGAATAACATTATATCATGCCCCTTAAACCCTCAGTTCTTGGGGAATAACATTATATCATGCCCCTTAAACCCTCGGTTCTTGGGGAATAACAGTATATTATGCCCCTTAAACCCTCAGTTCTTGGGGAATAATAGTATATCATGCCCCTTAAACCCTCAGTTCTTGGGGGAATAACAGTATATCATGGGGAATAACAGTATATCATGCCCCTTAAACCCTCAGTTCTTGGGGAAAACAGTATATCATGCCCCTTAAACCCTCAGTTCTTGGGGAATAACATTATATCATGCCCCTTAAACCCTCAGTTCTTGTGGAATAACATTATATCATGTCCCTTAAACCGGGGAATAACATTATATCATGCCCTTTAAACCCTCAGTTCTTGGGGAATAACATTATAGCATGCCCCTTAAACCCTCAGTTCTTGGGGAATAACATTATATCATGCCCCTTAAACCCTAGCTCAGTTCTTGGGGAATAACATTATGTCATGCCTCTTAAACCCTCAGTTCTTGGGGAATAACAGTATATCATGCCCCTTAAACCCTCAGTTCTTGGGGAATAACATTATATCATGCCCCTTAAACCCTCAGTTCTTGGTGAATAACATTATATCATGCCCCTTAAACCCTCAGTTCTTGGGGAATAACATCATATAATGCGCCTTAAACCCTCAGTTCTTGTGGAATAACAGTATATCATGTCCCTTAAACCCTCAGTTCTTGGGGAATAACATTATATCATGCCCCTTAAACCCTCAGTTTTGAGGGAATAACAGTATATCATGCCCCTTAAACCCCCATTTCTTGGGGAATAACAGTATATCATGCCCCTTAAACCCTCAGTTCTTTGGGAATAACATTATATCATGTCCCTTAAACCCTCAGTTCTTGGGGAATAACATTATATCATGTCCCTTAAACCCTCAGTTCTTGGGGAATAACATTATATCACGCCCCTTAAACCCTAGCTCAGTTCTTGGGGAATTACAGTATACCCTAAGCATTCTTTTGGAATCTTAGTTCTTGGAAAACAACAGTACATCATCATACCAATATCAATATCTGTTTATTCTCTGAACAATGTGTTCATGAAGTCACTCATTACAATGGCAAAATCAATATGCGGACCGGACAAATTTAAGCCAATTGACAAATAGCACAAGCTTTGTTGTTAGTGTAGAAAAGGTATAGGCTGATAAAATCATAACAATGGTGTCATGAACAATGCCTGATTGTTGTGTACTGCACACATAATTTGCCAGAAATATGTTTATTATTCTTTACCACTGTATTTACGGATGTATCTTACTGGTTCTATAATAACAATAATTTACAAAGTATTGTTAGGGGATTGTGACCAATGAAAGATAATGTGACGGCAAGTTTATGCTAGCCATTATTTACATGTAGGTAAAGGCAGTCTTCCTACTACTGTAACCACTTTTAAGTTTCAAACTAGGTACTGTATATGCCGGACTCTACCAGACCCCTTGGCGTTCCCATGATGCGTCCACTCTCCCAGAAATTCAATGCATGAATGAATGGTTGTATGGCATAAATAGGTCATAGGTCATACTGTGCGCAAAAACTGATGAAAGATGACCAAATGAAGCAGTAATTAAAAATTAATATATATATATAAATATATAACGATAAAACAATTTACAAATAAGGGATGATATGGTAATATACTACCAGACACCTTGGCATTCCCATGATGCAATACATAGGAAAGTCCACTCTACCAGACACCTTGGCATTCCCATGATGCATTACATTTAAGAAAGTCCACTCTACCAGACACCTTGGCGTTACCATGATGCATTACATAGGAAAGTCCACTCTACCAGACACCTGTACTAAGGAAAGAACCTACCAAACAGTCCATATCATTCCCATGACGCACTGTATAGGAAAGTCCACTCTGCCAGACACCTTGGTATTCCCATGATGCACTGTATAGGAAAGAACCTACCAAACTGTCCATATCATTCTCAGGTGGCAGTCCTCAGTTTCGAACGAATGTTAATGGTGTAAATCAGAAAGAAATCAACTATCTTTTAGGTCCATGGATGGCATTAATGATAATTATGAAGTGCATGTTTGCTGGTGTTTTTTTTTTCAGTTTTGAGTTCTTATGTTTATTTTGATACATTGGAATATGCCTTCTTTGGTTTTTTTTGAGGCTATAAATAGAAAAATGCAAAACTATCAAAAACTTTCAAAAACTAGCTGATTCATCAATTTGGAATAACTTCTTAAAATGCCAATGAAGGTATGTAAAATTAAGCATTTCCTGATATGAAAGAGCATGATGAGTTCAGAAATGACCCTGGTATGTGGCCGAAAAAAATGTTATTGCTATTTATTGACATTTGAAATATTGGTAAAATTGCATTCTAAGCTTGTTTTTTGAGAGTGGTGGTGGTGTTTTGGGGGGCTAAGGGCATGTCATGGGTCTAATTGTTGGACATTAAACGGTGGAATGCCATCTCATGATGCACTGTATAGGGAAGTCCACTCTACCAGACACTTGGCATTCCCTTGATGCACTGTATGGGAAAAACTCTATCAGATACTTGGAATTCCATGATGCATTGCATGGGAAAGACCCTATCAGACACTTGGCATTCCCATTATGCACTGCATAATTAAGACCCTATCAAACACTTGGCATTATCAAGATGCATTGCATAAGGAAGACCCAATCAGAAACATGACATTCCCATGATGCATTGCATAGGAAATACCCTATCAGACACTTGGCATTCCCATGATGCATTGCATAAGGAAGACCCAATCCAATCGTGACCTCTGGCCAATCCCGTCATTCTTCGGGGTCTCGCCTCGTGTGTATCACGGCGCTTCGGTATGTTCAAAATCTTTACATTCTATTAGCCGGAAGGCAACGGCACAGGAAACAGTGCACTGTTGCTAAGCTGTTGCTACATAAACAGTATGGCCGCTTGCCACACGTGTTGATGTATGATTTGCGTTGCATGTTTGTTATTTACGATACCGATGAATGTTTTATCACTGCTTTCACGTAAATAAACTATAGATGGAGCAATCGGCTAAATGACATTGCTAAATGTTAAAGATAACTTTGATTTTGAATGCTAATTCATTTTGGCGGGAATCTGACGCGCGTCAATCTTGTATGACGTAACCAATATGGAAACCTGCGTATTACATTCAAGTCATGCTGCGAAGCAGTGTACGAGATGTTGCGAATGGACCCAATCAGAAACATGACATTCCCCTGATGCATTGCATAGGAAATACCCTATCAGACACTTGGTATTCCCATGATGCAGTGCATAGGAAAGACTCTATCAGACACTTGGCAATATGAAAGACCCTATAAGACACTTGGAAATAGGAAAAATTCTATCAGACACTTGGCATTCCCATGATGCATTGCATAGGAAAGACCCTATCAGACACTTGGTATTCCCATGATGCATTGCATAGGAAAGACTCTATCAGACACTTGGCAATATGAAAGACCCTATCAGACACTTGGAAATAGGAAAAATTCTATCAGACACTTGGCATTCCCATGATGCATTGCATAGGAAAGACCCTATCAGACACTTGGCATTCCCATATCACATTTATACACATCCCACATGAAACATTTATCTCTCCTGTCCCATGTATACACAAACCTCGTGAAACATTTACCTCTCATGTCCCATGTATACACATACCTCATGAAATATTTACCTCTCATGTCCCATGTATACACAAACCTCGTGAAACATTTACCTCTCCTGTCCCACGTATACACATACCTCATGAAACATGTACCTCTCATGTCCCATGTATACACAAACCTCATGAAACACATACCTCATGACACATTTACCTCTCATGTCCCATGTATACACAAACCTCATGAAACACATACCTCATGAAACATTTACCTCTCTGACATGTACCATGTATACACATACTTCATGAAACACATATGATATCTCATGAAACATTTACCTCTCATGTCCCATGTATACACATACTTCATGAAACACATATCTCCTGAAACATTTGCCTCTCATGTCCCATGTATACATATACTTCATGAAACACATATCTCATGAAACATTTGCCTCTCATGTCCCATGTATACACATACTTCATGAAACACATATCTCATGAAACATTTGCCTCTCATGTCCCATGTACACATATACCACATGAAACATTTACTTCTCATGTCCCATGTATACACATACATCATGGAACATTTACATCTCATGTCCCATGTATACACATACCTCATGCAACATTTACCTCTCATGTCCCGTGTATAAACATACCTCATGAAACACATACCTCATGAAACATTTACCTCTCATGTCCCATGTATACACATAGCTCATGAAACATCAGTGTTTTTTTTCTCTATTTTGGGAACATAGCCCATGGCGTTGGAATTGGGAATTTTAGCGCGATTTTTCATAAAATTGGGAATTGTAGCGCGATTTTTAATAAAATTCGGAAAAATATAAAGTAAAGCTTTCCTTTCATAATTATATCTTTAATACTGTTTTTTGTACACCAAGATAAACAGAAGAATTTATAAGCTTTTGAACCCCAATCCAATGAACCCCAATCATTGGATTGGGACACTAAAAAAAAAAAAAAAAAAAAAATTTAAATTTTTAATTTATTTTTTTAAAATTGGGAATTTTTTCCTCTTAATTGGGAAAAAAAGGTATGTTTTGGCATTGGGAATATGACCGAATTTCGGCTATAAAAACAGCCAAAAAAAAACACTGAACATTTACCTCTCATGTCCAATGTAAAACCTTACCACATGAAAAATGTACCTCTCATGTCCCATGGATACACATAAGGTGACATATCTCATGAAACATTTACCTCTTATGTCCAATGTATACACATACCTCATAAAGCATATTGCCTCTCTTGTCCCCTGTATACATCATGTAAATATGTCTCATCTCATTTCCTGACATACATGTACCTCATGAATCATTTTGCCTCTTACACATACCCCATGAAACAGTTTGCCTCTTACACATACCTCATGAAACATTTTGCCTCTTACACATACCTCATGAATCATTTTGTCTCTTACACATACCTCATGAATCATTTTGCCTCTTACACATATCTCATGAATCATTGTGTCTCTTACACTTGTCTCTTACACCTACCTCATGAATCATTTTGCCTCTTACACATACCAGGGTTCTCAATAGACGCGTACACACGCGTTTTGACGCATGGAATTTCAATTTGACCCATTTCTGACGCATCTAATTTACGACCTGTGCGTTTTTATGACGCGCGTGTATTTGCTTCAAAGCATCAATCCAATACCTATTTACATCACAGCTGCATAAACAGTGATTGACACCTTGCCTGACGACCTTGATCGCCTCTCGACCAATCAAATTCGCTGCTGTCGCATCTTGAGTGCCAGAGGGGGAAATAACTGTCTGTAAATGGTGTCACTGTGTAATCTAATCGCTGCTATTGTGTTGATAATTTAATGATTATCTTTGAAGTTTATGATGCTTTGCGCGGGTGAAGACTATTATGACTTGATTGGATTAACTGTTTAATTGATTGCTACCGGCTTCTGATCGATTAGGGGGTTAATTAAATTGAATTGCGATAAAACAGAAGCTAGCGGTCAAACGTGTGAACAGTTAAAAACGGCAAAAATAAAATTGACTTTATTTGTGTTTGTTTATTTGTGTTGTTGTTCGTTAATTTTGTTTTACGCACGTTTTAAAGAATAAAGAAAAATAGTTTTAATGAGGATTATTTAAATATTTATAAATCGGCGAAATGTACATAAAAAGAGCGTTTTTTAACCTGGGTTGGCATTCATCAAAACTTACCGGACATTACGCATTGTGATATTTTGCGATTACGGACATTGTTTGTGCTATCGAGTAACGGACTTTATTAATTCATGTATGTTAAATTCACAAATAAATGGCGCAAAGAAGTATATTTTCGTCTATTATATAATATTATAGTGTACTATACTACAGCATTATTTTTTGAAATTAATAAAATGAGAATAAATTTCTTGAGAATTAAACATACATTAATGATACACTGTCCTTTGTTTTCTTGTCTAATGTTCCAAATATACATACATACAATTGGTGCAAACAGAGATTGTGTTATAATAACACCAATAACTTATAATATTAACAAATGTGGACCCCAATTTATAAAACATCCTTACATAACTTTGGAATCTTTGACATAATGACACATTATTGTAAAATGGAATAGTAGTTTTTTAAGTTCAAATGTATATATATTATTGCACACCTTTCTTTGTAATACAATATTTACAGAATTCACTACAATTAAAGTTATTAAAGGATGTTTTATAAAACGGCGTTTCGATTTGTTCGATTTATATTTGACTCTTGCTTTTTCAATTTTGACCCTTGAGATTTTTGAGTCAAGGGTCATATGACTCTTCACTTTTAAAGTCTATTGAGAACCCTGCATGATACCTCATGAATCATGTTGTCTCTTATATATACCTCATGAATCATTTTATCTCTTACACATACCTCATGAAACATTTTGTCTCTTACACATACCTCATGAAGCATTTTGTCTCTTACACATACCTCACGAAGCATTTTGTCTCTTACAAATAACATACCTCACGAAGCATTTTGTCTCTTACACATACCTCATGAAGCATTTTGTCTCTTACACATACCTCATGAATCATTTTGCCTGTTACACATACCTCATGAATCATTTTGTCTCTTAGACATACCTCATCAAACATTTTGACTCTTAAACATACCTCATGAAACAGTTTGCCTATTACACATACCTCATGAATCAGTTTGTCTCTTACACATACCTCATGAATCATTTTGTCTCTTACACATACCTCATAAATCATTTTGCCTCTTACACATACCTCATGAATCATTTTGTCTCTTACACAT
Organism: Cyrtodaria siliqua; assembly: GCA_037043455.1. Taxonomy (NCBI): domain Eukaryota; kingdom Metazoa; phylum Mollusca; class Bivalvia; order Adapedonta; family Hiatellidae; genus Cyrtodaria; species Cyrtodaria siliqua. Next base: position 35,722 of record JAWPHD010014886.1, read on the forward strand.
ACCTCATCAAACATTTTGCCTCTTATACATACCTCATGAAACAGTTTGCCTCTTACACATACCTCATGAAACATTTTGTCTCTTACACATACCTCATGAATCAGTTTGTCTCTTACACATACCTCATGAATCAGTTTGTCTCTTACACATACCTCATGAATCATTTTGCCTCTAACACATACCGCATCAAACATTTTGCCGTTTATACATACCTCATGAAACAGTTTGCCTCTTACACATACCTCATGAAACATTTTGCCTCTTACACATACCTCATGAAACATTTTGCCTCTTACACATACCTCATGAATCATTTTGCCTCTTACACATACCTCATGAAACATTTTGCCTCTTACACATACCTCATGAAACAGTTTGCCTCGTATACACATACCTCATGAAACAATTTGCCTCTTACACATACCTCATGAATCATTTTGTCTCTTACATCCCATGTATACACATACCACATGAAACATTTACCTCTGTTGTCCCATGTATATACACATACCTCATGAATACATTTACCTTTCATATCTTATGTATACACATACCTCATGGAACATTTACCTCTTATGTCCCGTGTATACACATACCTCAATAAACATATACCTCATGAAATGTCCCATGTATTCACATAGCTCATGAAACATTTACGTCTCAAGTCTCAAGTCCAATGTACAACCATACCTCATAAAAAATGTACCTCTCATTCCCATTTATAGACTCATGTCCAATGTATACACATACCTCATGAAGCAGTTTGCCTCTCTTGTCCCATGTATACATATGCCTCATCAAACATTTGCCTCTCATTTCCTACAGTGTATGTAAACACATACCTCATGAAACAGTTTGTCTCTTACACATACCTCATGAAACAATTTGCCTCTTACACATACCTCATGAAACAGTTTGGCTCTTACACATATCTCATGAAACATTTTGCCTCTTACACATACCTCAAAAAACAGTTTGCCTCTAACACATACCTCATGAAACATTTCGCCTCTTACATCCAACGTATACACATACCTCATGGAAGATTTTGCCTCCAACATCCCATGTTAACACATACATCATGGAACATTTTGCCTCCAACATCCCATGTATACACATATCTCATGAAACATTTTGCCTCTTACACATAGCTCATGAAACAGTTTGCCTCTTACACATACCTCATGAAACATTTTGCCTCTTACACATAGCTCATGAAACAGTTTGCCTCTTACACATACCTCATGAAACATTTTGCCTCTTACATCCAACGTATACACATATCTAATGAAACATTTTGCTTCTTACACATACATCATGAAACAGTTTGCCTCTTACACATATATCATGAAACATTTTGCCTCTTACACATACCTCATGAAACAGTTTGGCTCTTACACATACCTCATGGAACATTTTGCCTCTTACATCCCATGTAAACACATACCTCATGGAACATTTTGCCTCCAACATCCCATGTATACACATATCTCATGGAACATTTTGCCTCTTACGTCCCATGTAAACACATACCTAATGGAACATTGTGCCTCTTACGTCCCATGTAAACACATACCTCATGGAACATTTTGCCTCTTACGTCCCATGTAAACACATATCTCAAGGAACATTTTGCCTCTTACGTCCCATGTACACACATACCTCATGGAACATTTTGCCTCTTACATTTCATGTACACACATACCTCATGGAACATTTTGCCTCTTACATTTCATGTTAACACATACCTCATGGAACATTTTGCCTCTTACATCCCATGTTAACGCATACCTAATGGAACATTTTGCCTCTTACATCCCATTTTAACGCATACCTAATGGAACATTTTGCCTCCTACATCCCATGAAAACACATACCTCATAGAACATTTTGCCCCTTACATCCCATGTAAACACATACCTCATGGAACATTTTGCCTATTACGTCCCATGTAAACACATACCTCATGGAACATTTTGCCTCTTACGTCCCATGTAAACACATACCTCATGGAACATTTTGCCTCTTACGTCCCATGTGAACACATACCTCATGGAACATTTTACCTCTTACGTCCTATGTGAACACATACCTCATGGAACATTTTTCCTCTTACGTCCAATGTAAACACATACCTCATGGGACATTTTGCCTCTTACGTCCCATGTGAACACATACCTCATGTAACATTTTTCCTCTTACGTCCCATGTAAACACATACCTCATGGAACCTTTTGCCTCTTACGTCCCATGTATACAGCACACATAATGGATCGGACTTGGAAAAGGCATCCTTGTCTCTCAGATTCCTGTAAATATAATATATATCAAACTCGTACATTGACATAATGTAAGAGTAACAAGAAAAATACGAAACATTGGGACTCCATTTAGGTCAATCCTTAAACTATAATATCACCTCTTCCTTATAAGGGGCATATATTTACGGTATATCGCCAGTTCCACCAGGTCATCGGCCAAAAAAATTTAGGACTTAGTGTTAATAGTCTCACAGCAAATTTACGTTTTAAAAGGTACATGTCATTTTTTAAATGCTGAGCATTTTTTCTAGCATTTTTGCATTTTGTTTATACCCAATTAAAATTTAGGTCTGTTGTTAAGATGGTCCACGTGGGCGTTTAAACGGGGGTAAACAGTATACCAGAAATATAATTTATGGAAGTAGTATTTAAATTGTGCCTGCAATGATAATAGGATCATAACCAGCTACCCTTAAACAACATAGCTCACCTGGTGTCCTTGTCCATTGCAGACACTTGCAACAGTAATAGAACAGGATGAGATAAAGGGATCTGGTAAGTAAAACTGTTGACTCCTGGGGTGGGACCAAAATTGTCCCCCATGTTACCATTTGAACAAACTTTGTAGAGGACCACAAGCTTATGCTACATGCAATATATGAGAGCTCTATCCCTTAAGAATATATTTTAAACTGTGACCCTATATAAGTCTATTTAAAACATGAGACCCCTGGGGTGAGACCAAATTTAACCCAAACGTCACCATTTCAGCAGTCTTGGTACAGGACCATAAGCTAATGCTACATGCAAAAAAAACAAAAGACTCTAGCTCTTGTAATTTAGAAACTTTGGCAATCAATTTTAATGAAGAATCTTTTAACATTTGGCTATTTTTAGTAAAAGTGGCCATTTTAAAAGTCCACTTTTTCCTTCTATTAGGTATACCTCGTTAACAGAAGCATCCATATATAGAGAATATTATGTCAGTGCCTTTTACTATCAAGTTTATTAGGCGAGGCTTAGAAAATGAAGAATGGCGAGGCTCTGCCGAGCCATTTTTCGTTTTCGTGCCGAGCCTAATAAACTTAATAGTAAAAGGCACCGACATAATATTCTATTTATCATGTAGATTATCCACATTTTCTGTATGAATTACTATTATTACCTATTTCTCAGAATGTTATGCTTATCGAGGACGCCGCCATGTTGTTGTTTTGTTTGTTTTATGACGTCAGGCAACGTTACGTGCATGACGTCAGATAACGTTACGTACAATAAACGCCGAGGGATTCCGCATTGATTTGCTCTATTGGTCGGTGGATATTAAAGCAAAATTTATTAGGTCACCCCTTTATTAGGCAGAAAAGTGCATATCTGCATGATAAAAAGCTTTATAAAACTAGGGTTTTTTTTGGAGAAAAACAGATGTCTCGCCCCACAGTACAACCTAGTTAAAATAAGTTTGATAGTGGATAAGGCGGAACCTTGTTAAGATATGTTTGGAAGTAGATAGGGAACATTTTTGGATAATAAAAACACACAAGGGATAAGCACTAGAGATAATACCGATGCTTCCTACTCCTAGCAAGATTCATCAAAATCCAACAAGCGGTTTAGGAGTAGCAGCGGCGACAACAAATTTAAACTTAAAATGTTGAAGGGCAATAACTCACAAATCATCGAACCGGTTAACAAATGCGATATGCACAACCAGACATTATAGCAATGCTTCCTTTATATGTTCAGCGAAATCCAAGAAGCAGTTTATGAGGAGTAGCGGCGACAACAAATTTAAAATGAAAACATCAAAAGGTCATAACTCTTGTCAAAAATCATCAAACCGGAACACAAACCTAATATAAACCTAATATTCACTACTAGACATTATACCGATGCTTCTGGTAAATTTTCAGCTCAGTCACCGCTCTACTGGCTATATGGAGTCTTTGATGGGGAACACGACAACAACATGCGCAACTAGGCTTGGTACTGATCATTCCTGCCAAGTTTCACTGAAATCCAGCCAGGGGTTTAGGAAAAATTGTCTGGATAAAGTTTTTGTACATGTATATTAGTCCAGAACTCATTCAACCAGAACACAGCGATAATAGGCACAACTAGGCTTGGTACTCCTAATCCCTGTCAAAATTGGTTGAAATCTAACCTGTAGTTCAGGAAAACATAGTCTGGAAAAAATGTGTGTATTAAAACCTTTAAAGGGCCACAACTCAGCCAAAAATATTTCAACCGAAATACGGCGATGACAGGCATAACTGGGTTTGGTACTGATCATCCCTGCAAAGTTTCATCGAAATCCAGCCAAGGGTTCAAGAGAAATAGTCCAGATGATGTTTGTGTAAGGGCCATAACTAAGCCAAAAATCATTCAAGTGGAACATAGGCCTGGTACTGATCATCCCTGCAATGTTTCCCTGAAATCCGGCAAGGGGTTCAGGAAAAAAATCCAGAGAAAGTTTGTGTATTAAAACCTTTAATGGGCCATTACTCTGCCAAAAATCATTCAACTAGAAGACGGTGATAATATACATAAACTAGATTTGGTACCTATCATCCCTGCAAAGTTTTATTAAAATCGGGCCAAATGAGAGCTCCATCATGTTAATGAGACAAAATACAGCATTTTTAACTAAATCAAGGGCCGTAACTTCAGTGTTACTAATACGATTTGGCTGGTTTACAAACTTGTCTGAGCTTACATTGATATTAACAATCTGTGTAAGTTTGGTAAAGATCAAATAATAAATGAAGGTGCTAGAGTGTTCACAAGCCAGAATATAGCTTTTTTCAGCAAATCAAGGGTCATATCTCTGCTGTTACTCATTCAATTTGGCTAGTTTTCAACCTTTTCCAAGTTATCATTGATAATAACTATCAGTGTAAGTTTGGTAAGGATCAAATAATAAATAAAGGTGCTAGAGTGTTCACAAGGCAGAAAATGGCATATTTTAGCAAAGACAAGGGCCATAACTCTGGCAGAACTGGTCCGATCTTGCTGTTTTTCAAACTCATAGAAATATTTCATTGCTATTCACAATCTGTGCAAGTTTGGTATAGATCAAATAATAAATGAAGGTGCTAGAGTGTTCACATTTAGAAAATGGCATTTTTCAGAAGGAAAAAAAGGGGCCATAACTCCTGTGTTAGTGATCCGATTTGGCTGGTTTTCGAACTTGTCCGAGCTTTCGTTGATATTAACAATATGTGCAAGTTTGGTAAATATCAAATAATAAATGAAGGTGCTAGAGTATTCACAAGGCTCAATACATGTATGGCATTTATCAGCAAACAAGGGCCATAACTCTGGTGAAATTAATCCGATCTGGCTGGTTTTCGAACCTGCCCGAGCTTTCATTGATATAAAGATACTGGCAAAGTTTCGTAAAGATCTGGTTGATAATGAAGACCCTAGAGTGTTCACAAGACAAAAGTTAACGGACAGACAACGGACAACTCGTCATCCCATTAGCTCTGCTGGCAAAGCTAAAAAAAGATTCTCAACCCAGGATTTCAAAAGTAGGTAGGTAGAGGATATTTTTCCTGATGACAGTAAAAACCTTTCTTAAAGGGACAAATGGCAATCTTGAATTTTATTCAAACATTAAAATTTGCTCCTCAATTTACTTATCCTGCGTCATTTTGACTTTAAAACTGCTTGCATATGATTAAATAAAAAACTGAGATTTCAATTGTCTTCACTATTTCACCAATATTTTACATATATTATTAATGTACTATTATTAAAAGTTAGTAATATGTCAAAATGCTTTGCTTTGAACTATTCTAATAATTAAAATTAATGATTGAACAAATGCAAGTGAAGAGAAAAACTAACGGGACGCCGTGAGTTTTTAAAAAAATCAAGATTGCCGTGAGTCCCTTTAAAATGAAATTATAAAAGAAAAATATTTTAAAAATATCATTGCTATAAAAGGTTTTGGATAGGGCCATATTCAAAACAACCAACCAATAATTGAATTATAGTTGGCCTGATAAACTGGACCCCTGATGCATACAACAGGGAACCAGGTTGAGTTTGAAGACCTTTATTTAAACGTGCAACACCGAACCAGTTTACATAACACAGGAGTTGTCAAACTGCCCGCAGTGGTTACTTCCCCTTTCTGTTACAGTAACCACTGCCACCACACAAATTTATAGCCGAAATCTAGCTAAGTTTAATTTTTGGTTAAATGTTTTTAGGTCAATATTTCAACTTGTTTCGTTCATAATATAGGAAAATAGTGTGAATAACGGTATCTGGTTACAAAAATAATTTATTTATAAAAAAACACACTATTTTAGCGATCGCGAATATATATATTATATGCACACCGGTTACTTGTAAACTAACATGTATTCCATTGAGAACATTACAGAAGCTGTGCCTAAATTTAATAAAGAGATTACACTCAAGCCAAAACAGGTTTAATGTTTTTAACATCATCTTGAAGGCAAGTGTTGTACCAAGCATTACCTAGTGTACGTATCGCCAATTTGTAATCACATGGCCTCAGCTATCGTCACGTGATTTGTGTAGTGGCAGGGATTATTGGCTACAATATCACTGCGTGGAGGTCGAGGAGCTGTAAGATTTACCTGAGGTCGAGGAGTTGTAAGATTTACCTGCATGAGACACTGACTTCCACCTGACTAGACGGGGCTGCTGCTGACCCTGCCCTAAATCCCTGGCCTGGCACACCTGCCATGTTGACTTGTAACAACTCAGTCTGTGGAGAAACAAACATACAACTGTCAGACTTTCAGGTCAAAGGAAATAAAATACAAAATTGTTACATTATTAAAATAAAAAGAAACCGGTAATAAAGTTCTCACTCATTTATTTCATTGTTTTAGTTGCTTTTCTAGGTTCTTTTTTCTCTTTTTTTATACAATTCATTATTAATGTAGTTTCGGTAACACTGAGCAGTTATGTTTCTTTTTAAGTGAATAACATTTAAAAAAATAATCAAAAAAATAATCTGGAAAATGCAAAGTGGGAGTAGAACATTCTAATGCATCGAAAATAAAGAGTATCTGGATTTATGTCGACTTGTTATATATAACATACATGTAGTTTTACATTTGATTAGGCCAGGGTATAGTTAATCGCGTCAAATCGTTACAGTTTGAGGGGGAAATGGTCAGATTTGACTACAAGTTGATGAAAAATATTTCCGTCTTTATTCATAATCAATTGATTTAGTTTACTTAAAAAGAAACATAACTGCTCTGTGTAAGTTACCTTGATAATGATTGTATAAAAAAAGGAAAAAGAGAGAAAAATCTTTTTTAAAAATAAATGCCCTTTTTCAGGGAGCACCCTGCCTTTTTTATATACTGGGGGAAACACTATGGTAGCAGATAATCATATTTAAATTGCCGGTGAAAAACACCCCGGGGAAGCTAGCACCTTCACATATATATATACTATTAGGCCAGTCAAGATAAACTTTGTTCACCTAAACAGTGTGACCTTTGCTATATTAAAGGGAGTACATCAGGATTTTTCAAGAATATCTTAAATTATAAAAATGTTCCAATTCATGATAAAACACTTATATCCATCAAAATAGGATGTTCGAACCATATTGTTAAGGTTTTAAACTTCGAATACACCATATAGCTAGAACGGAATCGGGCATAAAATGCTCAAATTAACCCTGGTGCGTCACCTAGGATAGCACGTATTACTGTACAGAATGAATTTCCTTGTAACTAAGGGGTAATTTTTAGGATCATTCATTATGTTTAGGCGCTTTAAAATAGAAGATATCATTATTTGTCAATTTTAAGTCGGACCCCTAGACCCCTTTGAAAAGCCTGATGTACTCCAAAATTAATTGTTGTATTATATTTATAAAAAAAAAGATATACATGTATTCAAATGGGATGCAATTTAATTTCTTTTTCCATTATTCCCATGAAAATAAATCCTTTGGCCATGTGCTCTTGAAATCAGTTTTGCCACACATAAGTATCATGGTTATATATGATTCTTATATGATTCTCATACCTATTGCATGATACTTGTAAGTTGTATATAAAATGAGTGATACGAACGATAAATGCAATGATAAATGAACGAACGATAAATGTACATACAAGTACTTGGAATTCATGATACATACTGATACATTTGTACATGTAGCTGTTTTACTTTAGAAAAATAATTAAATCCAATAAAAATATATTTACAAAAATAAATTGTTCATTTGATCTTTTGGCAGAATGTTTGTTTATAATTAATACTCTATAGGACTTGCCACTCACAAAAGAAAGAGTTGTTAACACATCAGTGACATGCGCGCCTTGTTTGATTATTTAAATTTGTGCACGTAATTTTCAGGGATTTAAAAGGGATACTTTTAGAATTCAGGTAGTCAGGCTCAAAGAAAAATATCAGGGCGGTTTGCCTGGCGAAAATGGCCTGTAGAGAACTGTGGAGGCATGTGTAGTCTCGATTGCATATATAGTCCAGGGTTACTAATATTCATAACTTTTACATCCGGTCAACTTCCAGTAGGTTGAGATATTCAGTGGGTGAAAATAAAGGGGATTATCCGGACTTTATCCTCAATCTCTATAAGAGAAATGAAAATATTAGACCATGATTTAAATATATCCATATTGGTGTTTTAAAATCAGACAACACCAAAAGAAGATACACAGATGTAAACAAAAAATAAAACTTTTAATATAAATTATAATAATTATCACTACAAACTAGCTTTATAAAGGGCTAAAGTCAGTTGAGCACCAACGATAAACACCGAGTCTTTTTATTTTATTGATCACTGATTGGTCAAATTATTTTGATGATGTCATGTGAAAGTTATGAATAATACTATAATAATCGTTCATGGGTAGAAGATCGGAATTCACTAAACCAGATACCCAAGATTGATTCTTTTTCTTGCATATCATCTACATTCTGTACATTGACGTCGCCAACTAGTAACGTTTTGCATGCTTATTTACACAACGACGTCAGGCAACTGTCATTCTTGATATCAGCGCGCAACTTTTATCTTCCCCCATGTGTAAGTTCTGGCTTTCCATATGATCACCCACGTAAAACACAGATAATATATTTACGTAAATTAATAAATGTAAAAATTATACATCTTCATGATCTTTACACTTATCTACTGTATCAAGGAAGTCCCAGTTTGGGTGACCTTAACTATTACAAGCGGCTTCCGTATTAAATAAACCAAGTAATTAAGGTATCCGGTCAAATCGTACTTCAGTCAAATTGTACTTACATTGTAAGTCAAATAACTCTGATTTTGGTCAAATCGTACTCATTGACATTTTGAAATAAGTCAAATCGTACTCATTAATTTATTTTATTAGAAATAATCTAATTTCAGTTGATTATTGATTATATTTGATCTATTATAAAATAAAAGAAGTTTCAAGTAATATTTTAATGTATTTTAAATAATAAAAAGAGTTAAGACATTAAAATATGGTCCAGGTTTTCTTAAAAAATGTTTACGATTTGACCTGAGTAGGCCTACGATTTGACTTTTAAGTACGGATTTCACCACAAATACAAACTTAGATTGTTGTGATATTTATATGATTTTACATATTGTATGAATTTATACATAATTTTGTCAACACCCGATATGTATAACCAGTGACCAAGTTGATTCGATATAAGATACAATCTCTCCCAGAGGCCTTTACATTGACCTCTGTCATAATTTGTCACATGACCATATAGCCAAATATAAAAATGGCGAACAGAGCTTCAACACCGTGACACCACCAACTATCGGCTGCTGATTGACATGTAAACAATCGAAAGAAACACGACTTATTATCTACATTTTGATATATGCTTTAGGTTAGTTATTTAATTTAAGGTAGATTGCTAAGAGCTATGTGATATTGGAAAACGCTGAACTGTTACCCTATGGGAACGATTTGGTGGTGCCTAATTTAATGTTTTGAGGCGGAGTACAAACCTTTAATCTACCGCAATATAATTCTGAGCATAATTTACTGTATATTTTAAACATTCAAGCCGAAAAATTGTTTTCTTTTGTAATATAACTAAGCATTTCATATAAAGTTAATTCAGAAAAATATTAGTGCCATCAAGAAATTTTGCATTTCCACCGTTTTTCATCGTTTGCCTAGATTCTTGGCATTTGGTGAGACGTTGACAGGGATGTATGTGCAGGGGCGTAGCTTACTATAGGCGCCTACACGGCCTACACTTTTTTCTGAGAAATCGAAAAAATAAAAAATGCCAAAAATGCAATAAAAATCGGAGGCCTAAGTGGGTAAGGGGCGAAATTGTAAACTAGTGCTTCATGTTAATATAAATAACATTAAATTACTTTAAATGTTTTCAGCTTCTTTTTAGTTTAAATATACAAACTAGTGCATTTTTGACAAAAGTCAAATCGTTATCATTATTTTGGTCAAATCGAACCGAAAAGTGAGAGTGAGTACGATTTGAGCGGAGTACGATTTGACCAGGAAGCGTTAATTAATATATTTCCAAGAAACACTGGATTAATTGTTTTCGGTATCTATAGGAACACACATTATAACGGGTGGACTTGGTGCAGACATTAAACCTTTCCTTTCAAAAACTTAAATCAGTTAAATACATGTATTAAATCCTTACTGTAACAATTTTGGACCAAGTATTTACAAATTTACCCTCACTGTAGTCTGTATCACTGATGGCAGGGTCTTATTTGCCTGTCTATAAAAATGCTTTCTGCACGTCTGAGTCGTCAGTGCAGGTGTAATAATTTTAAAATTAGAAACCACGTAAATCGTAATGGTTATCCTGTTTTCATGTAAACAAATCGTAGGATTCACGAATGGACAAGGAAGTTGAAGTTGGCACTCACTTTCTATCACCCAAACAAGGTATCACGCAATTTCCAGCGGCATTCCGCATGAGATTCTCACACGCGTTAGAACAGTATTTTACTGTATTTTTGTTTAACGGCTTGTTTATATTATTTCGAGCCGCCCCAAAAGAGGAAAATGATACATAACAATACGGGAACCGTGACCAACTCATAATTTATAATATATTTTATAATTATTTAACAAGCTCTCCCTGGCGTTAGTGACCAATCGATTGTCTGCGTAGTTCTAGCAAACCTCCGTCCGCGACTGCTTACACTAAAACCACGGAAAGTACACATATATAGAGAAAAGCAAACTGGGATCTCCTAAAATGTAAAATGGAAGCTTTCAAAAATGTCTTTCTCCTAAATTACAAGCGTAAGTCTGTTCAGAGACTTTGGGATGACTTTACTGAAAACTTACAAAAAAATATAGACGAATGTATGGTACGAATGTGTCCCATCGAAAGTGATTAGCGGTAAGTCATCCCACCCATGGATAACACAATCTATCAAACGGATAATCCGGAAAAGAAACAAACTCTACTGCAGAAAAAAGAAAACAGGTAAACCTAAAGATACACATAAATATTACACTCTAAGGCACCTGGTGCGCAGAAAAATACAAACTGCTTATGAATCTTAACTAGAAGACATCATCGGGATTGAACAAGGAGAAAATAAAAAGGTAAATAGTAAGAAATTGTTTTCATTCCAAAAAAACTCAAAACAGGACAATCAAGGAATTGCGCCCCTCCAGTCAAATGGGAAAATAACCACAGACACCAAGGAGAACGCTGATATCCTAAATAAACAATTTCAGTCAGTTCTTACCCCCAAATCCCCACTTATCCTGGCCCAAATTTGCCAGATGAACATTGAAAACCACCAGACCTATCCCAGTGTACCCCCCCCCCCCCCCCCCCCCCCCTCACCCACCCCACACACATACACACCCCACCTGACCTTTCCCAGAGTACTTCCTCCCCACCTCGCCAAACCTCAAATATAAATCCCCTTATAGCAAATATAGAGATATCCTAAAACTACTGAATGATCTTAAACCTAATAAGGCTGCAGGACCGGACCAGATAAAAACCCTTGTTTTACAGGAACTTCGTGAGCCGTTAGCACCAGTAATACAGGTAATTTTTAATTCTCTCTCGAGACTGAAAAGGTGCCTCAAGAATGGACTTCTGCTAACGTTGCCCCCCCCCCCACCCCGCTACCCCCCCCCCCCCCACCCCACACCCCCACACCCCTCTTCATTTAAAAAAGGAGATAAATCCCTGGCAGAAAATTACCGTCCAATATCATTAACATGTATATTGTGTAAGGTCCTGGAACATGTTGTAGCGTCTAACCTGGTAAGACACATGGACTCCAATGGTTTAATGTATGACCTACAACATGGCTATAGAGAACGTCGGTCATGCGAAACACAGCTATGCATGTTAGTTTAGGACTTAGCCAGAAATGCCAGCAAAGGTAAGCAGACCGACTTAATTTTATTGGACTTCGACATGATGAATCATGAGAAGTTGCTCCTAAAGCTTCACAACTATGGCATAAGGGGTCAGACATTGTCCTGGATACGAGAGTTTCTGAGTGGTCGTACACAGACAGTGGTGCTAGAAGGAGAGAGCTCCGACACAATCCCAGTCACATCTGGTGTACCACAAGGATATGTCCTTGGTCCGATTCTATTTCTGGTATACATAGACTTGCCCGAACATATTACCTCGCAAGTAAGGCTGTTCGCGGATGGCACAGCTCTATACCTGACAATAGACGACCAACAAACTGACAATACTACCCTATGTACAGAATGACCTCAGCAAACTACTTGTATGCATGGTCAATAAAGTGGGACATGAGCTTCAACCCTTCTAAGTGCCAAGTCATTCAAACTACCAAGTCAAAACAAACACTATCGACTCCGTATACATTACATGGACATACGTTAGAAACAGTCGGCAACGCTCGATACCTGGGAGTAGACCTGGCTGGCAACTTGTCATGGAACACTCATGTCGATCGCATTGCTGTAAATGCAACTCGCACTTTAGGTTTTTTAAAAAGAAATATAAAACTAATAACAGTAAGATAAAAGAGCACTCCTACGATGCCCTCGTCCGTCCACAACTTGAGTACGCCAGTTTTATCTGGGACCCCCACACCCAATCCAATATAGACAAGCTTAAAAATGGTACAACGCCGAGCAGCACGCTGGACACAGAATGATTACTCGAGGTACTCGAGCGTCACAACCATGTTAAACACTTTGGGGTGGCGGTCGATCGAACAACTTAGGGCAGATAAAGTAATTCACGTCTTAGTAGCTGTTCCGATGCCTGACTATATACAAAAACACAACCGCATCTCTATATATTGCCACTCAATGACATTTAAATAAATACATACTGGAGCAAACTATTACAAATATTCATTTTCCCCATTTTTATCGTTCAGTGGAATGCGCTACCTGAAGACATTGCCCTTAAGCAAGATTTGAATTCCTTCAAACTTTCTGTAAGCAGTGTCATTCACACAAGCCATAGGTCTTGAAATGTTGTTTTTATCCTGATTTTACCCTATCACTCTAACTTGTAACCACCTATCACTGTTCTACCCTTACCCTTGATTTTAATCTTTACTGTTTCTACTAACAGACACAGGCGCGCAACTGCTCGAAGTTACCCGTGAGGGTGTGAAGCAGAATATATAGATAGATAGATGATAGCTCGTAGGATAGATTCCGATACTGGGGATCACCATTCGACAGACAAAAAATATCCGCTAGGTATTAGTATTCTGTATGACGCTAGAACAGTGTGTACCCAGCAGGTTTGTTGGAAATACCCAGCACACATACCCCAAATAGGCTTATCAGCCAGTTATACATAGCATTATATGATGACTTTGCTGGGCCACCATACTTTCAATCGGGATATGATCGGACCGATTTCAACGGATCTCGTTAGGTATTAGAATTCTGTATGATGCGATGTATTACGGGAGAAAATGAAGGGTTACCAAGCCAATTGTAAAACCTTATCAAGGGAACTAGAGGAAGCATCAAATATTATTCAAAGTAAGCAGTTCGAAATAATCGGAAAGAATAGACTAATACCAACTCAAGAAAATGTGAAAGTGAATTAACATTAGCGAAATTTCGGCAATACACGCATCTCTTGAAAAGGACTCAGTGATCAAGGAAATGGGCGGTCGCATGCATGAACAATTAACTTCGTTGTCAGGTTAATTGTCTGACAGTTGGACAAAATATCTTTGCTATTCTCAGAAGTCAAATTCTTTACGAAATCGAACTGCTCGAAAAAGAAATAGTTACACTGAAAGACATTTAAATGAAAATAGATGTTGTGTTGTATTGTGTTCCGCATTTCCTCTCATTCCCCTTTATTAGTAGTGTATGGAGTTTCGTTGCAGTCTCATTAGTAGGTTTTGAGTTATGCTCCAGGCAAGAATTATAAGTATAGAACTACCAAGGGTAATAACTCTAATTTAATTGAAGTCAGAGGTAATGTTCTTGAACTCAATACTTCAACTCATTACCCTCTATCATGTATGTGAAGTTTCATTGCAGTACTGCAAGCCAAGTTTTGAAGTTATGTTTCGGACAATAATTCTAAGCATAAAATTACAAAGGGAAATAACTCTAATTTGAATGTAGACATAGTTACGGTTCTTGCACTCTGCACTTCTTCTTATTACCCTCTATCATTGTGTTGAGTTTCAATGCAGTCCCATAACAAGTTATGAAGTTATACTCCGGACAAGAATTATAAGTATAACATTACAAAATTTGATTGAAGACAGATCTCGAGGTTCTTGCACTCAACACTTCCTCTTATTGCCCCCTATACTGGTGTGAAGTTTCAATGCAGTCCCTGAAGTAGTTATAAAGTTACGCCGCGGAAAATAATTACAAGTATAAAAGAACAAAGGGCAAATAACTATGGTTTGAATGAAGGCAGAGTGACGGTTCTTTCACCCTGCGCTTCCTCTCATTGCCCTCTATCAGTGTGTGAAGTTTCAGTGCAGTCCCATAATTAATTCAAAGTTATGCTCCGGACAAGAAAGTGTGACGGACAGTCGGACAGACAGACGGATAGACGGACGGACCGACATTTTTCGCGGGATAAAAAGGGGCATAATTATATACTAATAATGAATATAACGTAGTTATGCTAATACACAATTTAATCATATGGTACGAAACATCCAGGGTACGAAACGCCCAGGGTACGAAATGTCCTGTACCCTTTTAAACGTATACGTATGTGCATACATATATAAAATATACAGACGTACGCACGAACGTACATGCGTGCTTGCAGGGTCACATTATATATACCCACTCGCGAACGTAGTTGTGCTAATATTATGTTTAGTAAATCTCACATCATATACTAAAAGTGCGTATAAACTTCCGGCGGCTATCTTCTTTGCGGGATAAACATCCGGCGGCCAACTTCAACTTAATTGGTCGGTCAGGAAATTAATAGTTTTCATGTTCGTACCAGGACATTTCGTTCCGACTTGATTCGGTCGAAAGTTATTCACCCTAATTGTTTGTCTAGCAAAATGTATTTTATTTATTAAAATAGTCAAAATCCACCCCACTCATCCACCACCAAAAAAAACAACAACATCCCCTGTCAAACAATTGAAATAGTCACATTTATTGTATCAAATGTTATGATAGTTTACTGATACTATATATTGAAAGAAATAAGTTTAGCAAGTAAATATGAATATCTAGCTTAAATAAATATATTGTAATTTTATAATGTGAAAACATTGGAATGACATAGGGTGATATTATTTTTCATATGTTAATGGTGTTCCAGTGTAAGTATCAGAGTTATCTCCCATTTAGTTAAAACAGCATATTCACACTTAAAAATACAAATATGGTAAAGAGCTTGATTAAACTTTAATAAATAACTGTTCTGGGGCTCAAGTTATAAATAACGCAAAACCAATTGACCTTGCCATTATAAAGATACCGTGAACCAAAGTTTACCATTTGTGAAATTACCTCCCTTTACATTGAAATAAGAACGAAATTACAGCATAGCTGGTAAATTTAAACATTTTGATTTTTTCCCCGCAGATATCGTTTAAAAAAAAAAAAGGCCATGTATATAATCCATAATTATGTTAATTATATTGTTCAGGACCTCTGCCACGCATGGTCTAGAACAGGAGCAATGGGATTTACCATGTTATTTACTTGCTAAATTTATTTATTTTAGTATAGTAGTTCTCTTGCTTGACGTTCAGCATATACCGGGTACTGTTAGGACTGACCGGCCCCGTGTAAGTATAATGTGACTGGGTGGGGTGTATGCTATGTGTCTGCGGCGTGGTATTCCAGTGTGGCAGAACAATAACGTTGAACACTGAGCACAGTTGAATTGAGTTGAAATTTCGACAAAGCTCAAGTATATGATAAATAGAATAAAAAATGTGTAAAGCTCTCGGGCTGATATGGCGTCTCAGGCCTGATATAGGGTGTGATATGAAAATATCCATTTACGCCTGATATATATAGGACTCTCCTTAGAGTCAGGTTATATAAAACATAACATCTCCAGTGTCTATACTCTATATATTTATATATATACTCCTGATATATATCGGACTCTCCTCAGAGTCAGGTTATATAAAAATAACATCTCCAGTGTCTATACTCTATAAATTTATATATCTATACTCCTGATATATATCGGACTCAGAGTCAGATTATACAAAACATAACATCTCCAGAGTCTAAACTCTATATATTTATATATCTGCATAGGCGTAAAATGGTTAGCGCTCAAAAAGTAAAAAATTATCTTTATATACTGAAAGGAAAAAGAAACGCATAATCAAAAAATGCCTGTACTACACTATTACACACACGTAATTTCACGTAATATTCAAGATGATCTCAACGTGTTTTGTACAAAAATAGGCTACAACTAATTACAGAAAGGACAACTCTGTCATGTAGCAGACCTTTTAATCAAAGTATACTTTGTTACACGAAATTCATAAATGTTGAAGTTTCGCTTGAAAAAGTCAAGCCATCTATACTCCTGATATATATCGGACTCTCCTCAGAGTCAGGTTATATAAAACATAACATCTCCAGTGTCTATACTCTATATATTTATATATCTATACTCCTGATATACACTGAACAAAATTGCTAAGTATCAACTTTTGTATCTTAACTAATTTTCTTATTTTAAATATATTTTAGAATAGATATATACGGAAACGTATACTGACCCCCCTTATTTGTTTCATAAGTGATCGCTGTAACGTGTGTTATATATCGAAATGATATATTTTTACTAATATAGGTGATTATATATATTTCTAATGTATATCACACAAATAATTTCCAGAAATTTATTTAATTATCATATTTAAATATATAGATATATTTTGTTGGATACTAAATCAATGAACAGTATATTTAACTATACATTACTTCATACTTATAGATTGTTTTATTGATATAACAGATGTTAAATGAAAAGATATATTCATAATCTAAAACTGAACATTTTGAAAACAACATGTTTTATATTGAAAACTCAAATAACTAACAATTAACGAATTATCTTTACATGGAAAATATATATAAGTATAGTTGGTTCAACACACTATATTGACAGGAAATATAAAACGCTTACATATTACGGTGCGAGGTTAAATTATCACAGCTTTACGCACACGCACGCACACACACACGCACGCACGCGCGAGGCGAGATTAAAAATCAGTTAATTTCACGGGTTCAGCACCAGCCAGTAGGCTTGTTGCGAGTCCGTCATTCTTAATTTGCATAATTGCAATGTAGTCGAAGTAGTTCACAGTAGGTCGAGCTGGATTACTGAAAAATATCTAAATGATAAAAGTATTTTTTACAGAGTCTGATAATAAATACGAGGATTGTTCGTTCCTCTTTCTAACGCTTTTCGTTGGGCATACTTTTGCCGCTGTAGTAAAACTTTCTGCCAAGAAAAGAATGCGTTTGTTTGTTGGTTTGTTTTTCTTGAATGGTGTTTTACGTAAGTTTAGTACATGTAAGGCCATATATGACGGTCGATCTTTTGTGTAGAAGCAGACCACCCCATGTGTCCTGGGTAGAACCCGTACTGTATAACTCCGGCCATCCGTAATAATCGACACTTTCTCACTTCACAAATCGAGCTCCCAGTGGGATTCGAACCCTCAATGGTGAAGAGTCGAGGAGAAACGTTCTCGACGCAGTGTATTTATTATATCGGTTACGGAGACAAAATCCTCTTTAAATTTCACCTGAACCATGTGACCTTTATCTCTTTGTTACTGACCTGGGTTTGTCATACGACATATTATGCATTGAAAATGTAGAAGCCCTATTCGGCTAAAATTAATGGGTTTATGACATCTTATTATGGTTAGGCACGTAGGCAGAGCCTTGAAAATGTGGAAGCCCGATTCTGCTAAAATTAGTGACGAAGCAGAGCCTTTGTGGCGTTTACTCTAGAAATGAGTTCTCCGTTATTTTTCGTGCAGTTTCATAGTAGTTGACCACGGTCAGGGCTTGAATGCCGCAATATTGTCGATTACGTGTAAGTTATTGATTCCGTGCACACACTTGTTATTATTATTATTAAAATACTGTGAAAATACTGTCGTCTGGATACGTCCCTGATGGTGAACACGTGTGCTCATTACATAAAATTGTAAACTGGACGCACAGTCAAGTGGGTGCGAATATTAACTCCCAAACTGGGCTTGAATGTCGAACCCCGAACTGGACCCGAAAGTTGAATAATGAACTGAGTCTGAATGTTGAATACCGAAATTGGTTTAAATGTCGAGCCCCGAACTGGGTCTGAATGTTGAATATCGAAAGGTGTTTGAATGTTGAACCCCGAACTGGGTATACCACATTCGGACCCAGTCTTCGAATGCTTTTCGGCATTCAACATTCGGACCCAGTTCGTTGTTCAACATTCAAACCCAGCATGGTTATCAACAATTAAACCCGGTTCTGTTTTAAACATTCGGACCCAGTTCGGAGTTCAACATTCAAGCCCAGTTCGGTATTCAAAATGTGGGTCCAGTTCAAACTGGGTTCGAATGTTGAATACCGCACTGGGTCCGAATTTGAACCCCGAACTGAAATCAAATGTTGAACGCCGAAGTGGTTTTGAATGTTTAATACTGAACTGAATGTTTAATACCGAAATGGGTTTGAAAGTTAAACACCGGACGAATGTTGAACCCCGAACTGAGTCCGAATGTTGAATTCCGAACTGGGTTCGAATGTTGAACCCCGAACTGGCTCTGAATGGTGAACTCCGAACTGGCTCTGAATGTTGACCTGAACTGGGTCCCAATGTTTAATACCGAACTGGGTTTAAATGTAAAGCCCGAACTTGGTCTGAATGTCGAATACCGAACTGGGTTTGAATGTTGAACCCAGGACTGGGTCCAAATGTTAAATACCGAACTGGGTCCGTATGGTGAAATCCAAAATGGGCTCAAATGTTGAATACCGAGCTGGGTGTGAATGATGAACCCCAAACCGGGTCCAAATGTTGAATATCAAACTGGATCCGAATGTTGAATACTTGATGTTGAACCCCAAATTGGGCCCGAAAGCCGAACTGATTTTAAATTATTGAATACCGAACTGGGTTTGAATGTTGAACCCCAAACTGGCTCAGAATGTTAAATACAGAGCGTGGTTTGAATGTCGAACCCGGAACACATTCAAACCCCGAACACAGAGCCAACTTCAAAGACATGATTTATAAGTAAAAGACCAACTTGGAATAAACATTCGGCAAATATATAAACATATTAATACGTGTTTCTTTATTTAAAAAATATATTTACCATGCAATTGCTTTACTTTTTAAAATATTTCATATATGTATATGGTAAAATATCTTGTAACTTATTTATAAAATAAATAAATATCTCTAACATTGTTTATACATATTTTTCGACCTGTAATATATAAAGCAATCAACAAATCAAATAGTTATGAAACAAATAAGGGGGGTCAGGATACGTTTCCGTAGATATATGATAAGTGTTTTGTTTTGACCCATAGTTTGTAGAACATTTATTTTTTGTTTAAATTGTTACATCTTTTGAGAGTTACCCTCCCTTTATATGTAAACATGAAATGTACTGATAAAACACATAACATGAGTCAAAGATCGCTTAAAGATATAAAATTCTTAAAATTGGTATGAAATAATAGAAAAAAACATAAAAAATTGACCAATTTATCGCATATTTTCCGTCTATAAAAAAAAATGAAATATGGATAATCTTAAATTACCTCCCTTTACAATGAATATTGTTTGAAATTCAAGTAACTGTAATTCAGCGTTAACATTAAATATTTCGAAAAATTCTTTTGCAAACGCATTTGTAGTGGTAATGATAGTAAAACATGATGTCAAAATAATTTTAACTGGCATATTTTAGAATTAGGAACATCGAAAGCTTCACTAATTCGAAGTACTTAATAAAATCCTATATACCCAGTTGTATAAGTGTTATAACTTATTTCTAAGAAAACAAATTGACTTAAACGTTTTAAAATATGTTCATGCAATCAGAGTAGACGATTTACACTCATTATTTTGCAGATTAACCGTATCTCTAATCAAGCACAAAATACACAAAACAATGAGAATATTATTGACATATTCTTAGGTTGATACTTAGCAATTTGGTTTAGTATATATAGGACTCTCTTCAGAGTCAGGTTATACAAAACATAACATCTCCAGTGTCTAAACTCTATATATTTATATATCTGCATAGGCGTAAATTGATTAGCGCTCAAAAGTACATTTTCCTTATATACTGAAAGGAAAAAGAAACGCATAATCAAATAATTGCCTATACTACACTATTATACACGCGTATTTCCACGTAATATTCCAGATGTATCTCAACGTGTTTTGTACAAAAAATGGCTACAGCTAATCACAGAAAGGACAACTCTGTCATGTAGAAGACCTTTTAATCAAAATATACTTTGTTACACGAAATTTATAAATGTTGAAGTTTCGCTTGAAAAAGTCAAGCCATTTCAGTATTGTGTTTAATGTTAAGAGATTGCAACGTTTAAAGCCCAAGTTTGCTCACCTGCTTGAGACAAATGCTCATTCTGTCGATAATGAAACTTTAAAGGGTTAACTATCGGTGTGTTCGGTGCTGTTTAAACCTGCTTTCCGAAAGTTTTTTTTTGGGGTTTTTGGAATGTCATTTTGTTTTTAAACAAATGCACTTAAACATCATCTCAGCAAACTGTAAACTCTATTGTTTTTAGTGACTAAAATGTTTACAAACTTTCATTTAAGCATCATTTATCTTTCATTTTTAAGTCCAGCCCCATTAGGCGAGACATGTGAAACCGCGGATTTGTTGTTGTTGTTGCTGTTTTTCTTGTCAAACATTTTGTGAAAAGGTTTTGGACACCCCCACCCCCACCCCACCTCCCACCCCAATAATTGTAACGTTTCTTCGCCCATGATCTTTACTCCTGATATATATCGGACTCTCCTCAGAGTTAGGTTACATAAAACCTAACAACCCCAGTGTCTATAATCTATACATTTATATATCTATACTCCTAATATATATCGGACTCTCCTCAGAGACAGGTTAGATAAACACGAGCATCTCCAGTGTCATATATATATATCCACATAGTCATTACTGACGTCATAACGTTACAGATATCGGACTCTTCTCAGAGTCAGGTTGCATAAAACCTTACAACTACAGTGTCTATAATGTATACATTTATATATCTATACTTAGGATATATACAGGACTCTTATCAGAGTCAGGTTATATAAAACCTAACATCTCCAGGATCTATAATCTATATATTTATATAAAGATATCCCTTTACATAAAACCCAACATCTCCAGGGTCTATTATCGATACAATTATTTATCTATGGACTCTTCTCAGAGTCAGGTTATATAAAAAACCATCCACATCCAGTGTCTATAATCTATACATGTATATAGCTATACTTTATACAGATGTGTATCTCATCTCAGAGTCAGATTACATAAAACCTAAGAACTCCAGTATCTATAAATGCATACATTTATGTATATATACTCCTGATATAAAACGGTCTCTCCTCAGAGTAGGGTTATATAAACCACCCATCACCAGTTTCTATAATCTGTACATTTCTGTTTCTATACCTTTGATATATATTGGAATAAATGTATGTACAGAATACAGACCCATGAGATGGGTGGTTTTATACAACATGACTCAGAGTAGAGGTCACTATATATCAAAGGTAATGATACATAAACGTATAGATTATAGACCTTGGAGATGGCTGGTTTTATATAACCTCACCCTGAGGAGAGTCCAATATATCAAAGGTATTGATACATACACATATGTATATATACACTGGAAATGGATGGTTTTATATAATTTGACTCTGAGGAGAGTTTAATATATATCAAAGGTATTATTACATAAACGTAAAGATTATTGACCTTGGAAATGG
>JAWPHD010014887.1:0-58469 GCA_037043455.1 Cyrtodaria siliqua
ATAAGTCATCACACCTTACAATTTTGTAAGGGATATAGGCACTGGTATTAAACCCTGTAAGTCATCACATCTTACGATTTTGTAAGGGATATAGGCAGTGGTATTAAACCCTATAAGTCATCACACCTTACATGTAAGGGATATATGCAGTGGTATTACACCCTATAAGTCATCACACCTTACGATTTTGTAAGGGATATAGGCAGTGGTATTAAACCCTGTAAATCATAACACCTTACGATTTTGTAAGGGATATAGGCAGTGGTATTAAACCCTATAAGTCATCACATCTTACGATTTTGTAAGGGATATAGGCAGTGGTATCAAACCCAATAAGTCATCACACTTTACATGTAAGGGATATAGGCAGTGGTATTAAACCCTATAAGTCATCACACCTTACGATTTTGTAAGGGATATAGGCAGTGGTATTAAACCCTGTAAGTCATCACATCTTACGATTTTGTAAGGGATATAGGCAGTGATATTAAACCCTATAAGTCATCACACCTTACGATTTTGTAAGGGATATAGGCAGTGGTATCAAACCCAATAAGTCATCACACCTTACATGTAAGGGATATAGGCAGTGGTATTAAACCCTATAAGTCATCACACCTTACATGTAATGGATATAGGCAGTGGTATTAAACCCTATAAGTCATCACACCTTACATGTAAGGGATATATGCAGTGGTATTACACCCTATAAGTCATCACACCTTACGATTTTGTAAGGGATATAGGCAGTGGTATTAAACCCTGTAAATCATCACACCTTACGATTTTGTAAGGGATATAGGCAGTGGTATTAAACCCTATAAGTCATCACATCTTACGATTTTGTAAGGGATATAGGCAGTGGTATCAAACCCAATAAGTCATCACACTTTACATGTAAGGGATATAGGCAGTGGTATTAAACCCTATAAGTCATCACACCTTACGATTTTGTAAGGGATATAGGCACTGGTATTAAACCCTGTAAGTCATCACATCTTACGATTTTGTAAGGGATATAGGCAGTGATATTAAACCCTATAAGTCATCACACCTTACGATTTTGTAAGGGATATAGGCATGGGTATCAAACCCTATAAGTCATTGCACCTAACGATTTTGTAAGGGATATAGGCAGTGGTATTAAACCCTATAAGTCATCACACCTTACATGTAAGGGATATAGGCAGTGGTATTAAACCGTATAAGTCATCACACCTTACAATTTTGTAAGGGATATAGGCAGTGATATTAAACCCTATAAGTCATCACACCTTACATGTAAGGGACATAGGCAGTGGTATTAAACCCTATAAGTCATCACACCTTACATGTAATGGATATAGGCAGTGGTATTAAACCCTATAAGTCATCACACCTTATGATTTTGTAAGGGATATAGGCAGTGGTATCAAACCCTATAAGTCATCACACCTTACATGTAAGGGATATATGCAGTGGTGTTAAACCCTATAAGTCATCACACCTTACGATTTTGTAAGGGATATAGGCAGTGGTATTAAACCCTATAAGTCATCACACCTTACATGTAAGGGATATAGGAAGTGGTATTAAACCCTATAAGTCATCACACCTTACAATTTTGTAAGGGATATAGGCAGAGATATTAAACCCTGTAAGTCATCACACCTTACGATTTTGTAAGGGATATAGGCAGTCGTATCAAACCCTATAAGTCATCACACCTTACATGTAAGGGATATATGCAGTGGTGTTAAACCCTATAAGTCATCACACCTTACGATTTTGTAAGGGATATAGGCAGTGGTATTAAACCCTATAAGTCATCACACCTTACATGTAAGGGACATAGGCAGTGGTATTAAACCCTATAAGTCATCTCACCTTACTATCATGTAAGGGATACAGTCAGTGGTATTAAACCTTATAAGTCATCACACCTTACGATTATGTAAGGGATATAGGCAGTGGTATTTAAACCCTATAAGTCATCACATCTTACTATCATGTAAGGGATATAGGCAGTGGTATTAAACCATATAAGTCATCACACCTTACATGTAAGGGACATAGGCAGTGGTATTAAACCCTATAAGTCATCACACCTTACATGTAAGGGATATAGGCAGTGGTATTAAACCCTATAAGTCATCACACCTTACTATCATGTAAGGGATATAGTCAGTGGTATTAAACCCTATAAGTCATCACACCTTACGATTTTGTAAGGGATATAGGCAGTGGTATTAAACCCTATAAGTCATCACACCTTACATGTAAGGGATATATGCAGTGGTATTACACCCTATAAGTTATCACACCTTACGATTTTGTAAGGGATATAGGCAGTGGTATTAAACCCTGTAAATCATCACACCTTACGATTTTGTAAGGGATATAGGCAGTGGTATTAAACCCTATAAGTCATCACACCTTACATGTAAGGGATATAGGCAGTGGTATTAAACCCTATAAGTCATCACACCTTACATGTAAGGGATATAGGCAGTGGTATTAAACCCTATAAGTCATCACACCTTATGATTTTGTAAGGGATATAGGCACTGGTATTAAACCCTGTAAGTCATCACACCTTACTATCATGTAAGGGATATAGTCAGTGGTATTAAACCTTATAAGTCATCACACCTTACGATTATGTAAGGGATATAGGCAGTGGTATTTAAACCCTATAAGTCATCACACCTTACTATCATGTAAGGGATATAGGCAGTGGTATTAAACCTTATAAGTCATCACACCTTACGATTATGTAAGGGATATAGGCAGATCTAGGCAGTGGAATTGCTTTTGGTCCTCTTGACCACCCCAAAACCACACGGGGCCACCCCGGAGCCACATTTCCTGTTTATTTCCTGTTTAGAACAGGTAATTTTGGACTCTAAAGGTAGGTAACCTGTTTATATGTTTGAATAATTGTTAAAATGTGCCACCTTAGAGAAATTACAAACATAAATTTTATCAGCCGGAATACAGTGTCCTGTATCTTCTTTTTATAAAGTCACAGCCACCCCGGAGCCACATGGGGCCACTCCGGAGCCACATGGGGCCACCCTGGAGCCACACGGGGCCACCCCGGAGCCACATGGGGCCATCCCGGAACCACACAGGGTCACCACATCATCGACCAGTAACAACACAATTATAAAAGCAGTGTTCATTTAGATTTTTAACATTTGATATTTGCTTACGTTTGTTTTTGTGATTGCTTGCAACATCTTCATATCTCGACTTGTTTTTGCGTGACTTTCGCCGACTGGTACACGTTAATGGCTGTTATCCATAATGTATTTACATAAAATAATGAAACTTATATCCTTAAAAAGGCTCTGCTTTTTGAATTATAAACTCCTAATAAATAGCAACTTTATACGATAGTTTATAGTTGAAGGTCATGGGAATATTTGCGAACGAAATTTGAGTACTTGAGCTCAAGTCTAAGAATAGTTTGAAGAATGGTTGGTGAATTATCCCAGGTGGCACATGGTATTAGATCTTGAGAAAATTAAATCGTTTATATGTGAAGCCACTGTTGAGCATTCCCAGACCCTAGGACCGGGCCATCAAACACAGACATGTGACAGTCATTGGTCATTTAGTGACTAGTGCTTATGATCAAGTGAATGAAACAGTGTGATTGAGGGTATTAAGGAGTGAACTTCACACATGCAGTATGTAATAAAGTTCTATATTACTCTCCTATGCATCCTTCATAAAGCCAAGAAAAAATCCAGTCGTGTTTCAGGTTTCCTGCTCAAAAAAATAGGGTAGATAGGTTGATTTTCTTTTTTTTCAGGTCGATTTTCTTTTCCTTTTTTTTTTTTTTAATACATGAAGGTAGAAATTACAACCAGAAAACATAATTTTAAAACTCTGATTTTGAGGGCCTCAAGGATGTATATATTAATACATATAATTTAAAATTGCTCCAAAATGGACTCATCACATGAAGATGGGAAAGAAACGTCACAGAGCAGAACAAACATGCATTTATTTGGAATATTGTTTCAATAAAACATGCAACTTTGTACATAAGAGTACACACAGCTCTCTATGTTGCTATTCTAAAACTGGAAGTATTAAATATGTTAAACAAGTGGATTGAAGCACATTAATTTTATTCATCATTAAACTCATTTCTATTAAAAACAAATAATACAATGATACATGATAATATAATTTGTTTTGATTTTAACACCCAACACTTTCAGAACTGTATGAGAGCATGTTGAGAAAATCAACATTTTGATCTTATTTAAAGGGACTGGGGGCAATCTAAAGAATATTTATGGTTAAGAATCCAAATATCAGTAAAACTAGTCCACAAGTTTCCCAGACCTAACATTTTCATAAATTACATTAAATGGAGCATTAAGTCAAATTGAATGCATTTGCATATTTTAAAACCATGAAATTGAATCATACAATATTAAACGTTTTAATTGTATTTGGGTTGACCACCCAACTTGTTCCAGATTGAAGGATGAACCTCTCCGATAATATCGGCCACCAATTTGTCGGTAGAAATACAGCTAAAATAACTCCTGGCCTCTTGGTGGCCGCATTTAGCGACCTTGAAGGCCATAAGTCTTGCTGCGGCAGCCATTGCCGGGTAAAAACAAGCGTAAACATACGAGATATACCAATCGCAGTATTTCCGTGGGACTAAAGCATTGACGAATACAGAACGAAAACATTTTTTGCCTAATGACTTTGTTATACTAGAATTCAGTTTAAACGGAGAGGAAAGCGTCTGCTGACTAGGGAACTTAAAGTTCTATGTTCTCTAAGCTGCTGAGTTCATATAATGTCCTTGATACAAACTGAAGATAACGAGTCATCGTCTAATTGGTTGTGACTTATAGGAATTTGAGATAGATATTGACTAATGGATGCCAGTATATGTTACCACTCCATGTGGTCTCCAACAATCAACAATTTTGATTGTACCCAGTGGAAGCCTCAGATCAATAAATTCCTTCATACCGGTATGTAATGGGAACACTTTGGACTTTATGGAATAAAACAAAGATGTTCCAATTATGATACAATTAAGGTGGGAGAATTTCAAATGTTTGCAAAATAGTTACCTTTAAAAATCTAGTATTAAAATATTAAATTAAGGCAATGTATTGGATCAACTGCTGCAGTAAAATGTTCACAAGTTTTTAGAGTGGGCGAAAAAAATAAAAGTGTATAATTTTCAAAATAAAGGGTGGGTGTATTTTCAAGGTTGAGCATGACTTATACAATAATATAATTTTTTTGCTGAGTAATACCTTAACTCTACAGCTATTAGTACAATTAATGGTTAGAAATATAATGTTTTAGCTTTTTAAAAATCTGATTTCTTTTGCGTTGTCATGATTTGTATGAAAGAGGATGATATCACAGGGGTCTGATTTTCCAGACTTTCCAAAAAATCCCCCACTCACGCCAACGCCCACTCATGCCTGCCCCTGCTGGCCCTTAGCTAGCTCATGCCCACCCCTGCTGACCCTTATAGCTAGCTACTCGTGCCATAGATTATTATGTTGATATTTTACAGAATGGTTCCTGATTGACTTCTACCACATCTAGAATCCATTTTCATACATTTTTTTTTACCTATTTTCCCATTTCCATACATTCTCTGTCACCACAACTATGAAACAGTGGATGATGATGGATGCCAGTTACAGTTGAAGGCACTAATACCTGATAGATAAATCTGTTATAACAGAGACACCACTTGTTGTATTGAACCAGAGCCAAATTGTCTGCATATAATTCAAAGGTTTCTCCTGCATAACTTGATTGCTTGTTGATTGTGAATCCATAATAAGTATTCAAGTGTTTCATATCAATTTTGTGAAGGATTGTTTAACCTCAGTATGCAGTATATTTCAAATGTTGTATTGGTGATCCTGTGGTAGATACTCTGGAAAGTAATGCATTTTTTTATCTCTAACCTATCACTTTCTTGGAGGCATCTCAGTTGCAGGTTGGCCAGTACTGATATAAGGCACCGGAAAAAGTGAAGAATAAAATGTGTTAGGTCAGATACCACTATTGATTTGGGGCTTCTGATTGGTTGAAAAAAGTATAGGGTCTATTAGGGCATATAGTCAGATTGTAAGGTAGATTCTGATTGGATTAAATTACCCAAATCATAACAAATCCCCATAAAACATCAAAATATTATGTTTCCATCATAAAACATGTTGATTTAGGATATTTTGACTGAAATTTGCATTTTTATGGATACAATTTTACTGAGAGTATATTTGCAAAAAGTAAAATTTCTTTACTGCCATTCTGGGGGTGGCCACCTTCAGTGAACTATTAGAGGCTGAAAGCATCAGATTATCCCCAATTTGCTGGTCATTTTTGAGTGTCTCTAAGATAGTTCTTTAAAAACAGTTAGGTTTTTTCATCCGTTCCGATATAGGAATAGGGGTTGTAGGCCAAAAGGCTATAATGGAGACCTATGGGAAATGCAATAGTGGTATATATGACCAAAAAGTGAACATGTTTTGAGATTAATGTCAGTAAAAAGAACAAGGTGTTTGATAGAATCAGTGTAAAGGTCATGTACTACAAGCTCACCTTAGTAGGATTTCACAAGAGTAATTGGTTCTAATATTCAATTACCAGTTCCTGGGGCATAATTTACCAAACATGATGGCAAAGCTTGATGGCAACTTTCATTGAATATTGAAAGGAGAGTACCTGTAACACCATATGAATGAAAACAAAACAACACAAATTGTTATGAATTGATGACATATAGCAATAACATGTTATGAACTGATGATGTAGCAATAAAAATGTTATGAATTGATGACATAGCAATAAAATGATATACATTGATAGAATAAACAATACATTGTTTTGAATTGATGGATTAGCAATACAATGTTATGAATTGATGGAATGACAATAAAATGTTATGAATTGATGGTTTAGCAATAACATTTCATGAATTGATGGAATGACAATAAAATATTATGAATTGATGGATTAGCAATAACATTTTATGAATTGATGACTTGGCAATAAAATGTTATGAATTGATGACTTGGCAATAAAATGTTATGAATTGATGACTTAGCAGTAAAGCTATTAACAGAGATTATAATGTCAGTGCAAAGAGTAAGATGTTAATTTGATAGAATCAGGGTAAAAGAAAGAACAAGTGAGACTGAGATGAAGTATTTGATTGAATCAGGGAAAGAAAATGATAGCGAGAGATGAGAGAGTTCACGAGAACGGATTCTTGTATTGATTTGGATAATTCTGGCATGCCTGTATAACTTACAAGCTTGCTGATTGTGAGTCCGTGATAAGTGTTCAAGTGTTTCAAATCTATTTTGTGAATGATTGAGATCTTAACCTCAGTATGCAGTATCTTTGAAATGTTTTATTGACAATCGTGTGGTATATAATCTGGAAAGTAATGTGTTATTTATCTCTAACCTATCACTTTCTTGGAGCCGGCCATATCTCAGAGTCAGGTTGACCAGTAACTGTACAAGATACCGGAAAAGGTGAAGACAAAAACATGCAAAAACTGAATATGTTTTGAGATTAATGTCAGTAAAGAGTAAGGTCTTTGATAGAATCGGTGTAAAGGAAATAACCAGAGAGATTGAGATGATTATAGTATTTGATTCACCGAGAATGGTTTCTTATATTGATTTGGATAATTCTGGCACTGTACAGTGTTACTATAATTGTATAGCTCATAGATTCAATATTTATTTGCTGTTGCATGTACTAAGAGAAAATTGCATAGTGGTTGGTTGTAATATTCAATTACCAGTTCCTGCAGCATGATAATTAGCAAACATATTAAAGCTTGAGTCAACTTTTATTAATTAGAAAGTAATACCAACAGAATAAATACAAATTGTTATGAATTGATGACAGCAATAAAAAAAGATTATCAATTGATGACCAGTCAATAATATGTTATGAATTGATGACTAAATAGCAATAAAATGTTATGAATTGATTGATGACTTAATTAGCAATAAAAAAAATGTTATGAATTGAAAACTGAGCAATTATTATATGACATATATTCAACAGGAGCCAACTAATTGTCTGCACAGAATTCAAAGGTTTCTCCTGCAATATAAGCTTGATAATTTGCTTGTTGATTGTGAATCCATAATAATTGTTCAGGTGTTTCAAATCCATTTTGTGAATGATACCTTATGCCCTCTGTATGCAGTCTCTTTCTCTCTTCTGTGGTAGATACTCTGGAAAGTAATGCATTTATTTTTTTATCTCTAACCTATCACTTTCTTGTAACCATATCAGTTGCAGATTGGCCAGTACAGATATAAGACTTTGGAAAAAGTGAAGAAAAAAGGCAAAGAGCTAGGTGTTTGATAGAATCAGCATAAAGGAAACAATGAGAGAGATTGAGTTGAAAATTAGTATTTGATTGAATCAGGGAAAGAAACTGATAGCAAGAGATGAGATAGAGTTCATGGAGAATGGGTTTCTTGTATTGATTTGGATAATTCTGGCACTGCAGTACTAATAATATAGGATACAATATATATTTGCTGTTACATGTACTATAAGCTGTAAGTTTTCACGGAATGGTTGGTTCTTATATTCAATTACCAGTTTCTGCCCCATATTAGCAGACATTTTAAGCTTGACAGGAAACTTTATTATTTTTTTTGCATTAAAAACATCACGGAGTGGTCGGTTCTTATATTCAATTACCAGTTTCTGCCCCATATTAGCAGACATTTTAAGCTTGACAGGAAACTTTATTTGTATTTTTTGCATTAAAAACAGAGCAGTACTGAATAATGCATAAGAAATTGAATTGAATTTAAAACGTATTTCCGTTAAGGGAAGAAACTCACCAAAATCTATTAAAATTACGGTATTTATTTTCTGGATGTTTTGTGTACACACAATGTATACAGTGTACCTACATGAGAATGATAATAACCAATCAGATTTATTCCATAGTAATTTTTATAATATCTTTTAAATATATTTTAACATAATAAATTTTGCTTTGTTTTTTTGGCTTTTATAGGTAACTCTAAACATTCAGGTCAGTAGACACATAATAGACAACACTCGACAGTTGGTTAGTTGCACCACAAAGTCATATTATATAGCATAAAACAAAAGTAATGTTATGATCTGTAATGTGATAGGTTTATAATCATACGAGTGATCTCAGACCTCAGGATTGCTGAGTTTCCCTTGCAGACGTCACTTTGTAATATTCATTGAAAATACATGCTTTACTTGACAAAACGCCTTGTATGAACTTGGTCAATAGTAAAACGAGTCAGCACGAAAACTGACTATATACCTCTATAGCATCATTGAGACACTGTGACGATTATCGATGTCACAGTGTGACAAACTTGC
This sequence comes from Cyrtodaria siliqua, assembly GCA_037043455.1. Classification (NCBI taxonomy): domain Eukaryota; kingdom Metazoa; phylum Mollusca; class Bivalvia; order Adapedonta; family Hiatellidae; genus Cyrtodaria; species Cyrtodaria siliqua. The sequence goes on from JAWPHD010014887.1 coordinate 9,397, forward strand.
AGGCTGATCTGGGTTTACAATGGATGCAAAAGCTTAGCAGGTTAAAACAGGTTAAAACATGACTAATTCGTTTTCAAGGTTATTTGTCTTACATATTGGTAACCTTAATATTTATTGAAACTGCATCCGTATGATTAGTGTTCACCTAAGGATGTAATTGGCTCTGCATTTCGCTACTCGATCATGCTGGAAAGCGTGGGTGTTGCTTTTTAACTGAAGCCGTACATGTAATACGAGCTGAGGGATTTGCTGATCACTTTCCAGCTTCGGTAGGCAATTACATTTCAGTTAAATTGACATGTAGACATGGCACAAGTAGACATGGCACTAACATGGAATTTTCACAGGGCCAAGCAAATATCGTGGAATATTTCCAGGGGCTACCCAAGCAAATATCGTGGAATATTTCCGCTAGTCAAGCAAATATTGTGGAATATTTCCAGGGGCTAGCCTAGCAAATATCATGGAATATTTCGGGATTAAACTAGATATTTCCATGACATATGTAACAGCATTCAATTGTACCTTCTACACTCAACAAAGTTCCTAATCGGTCACCTAAGTTTTATGAAATTATTACCTTTTACACAAGATTTGTATTCATGTAAAATTAATCAAATCCTCGTTCAATGTTTGATATACATACATTAACTGAAAATTTAGAAAAGATATTTAAATTATTTTTGAAGAAACAATGCTTTATATTATAACACCCTCGATCCACAAAGTCACATACTTTTGCATTGAATTGTAAGGGGAATGGCCTGGCTTAATTCACAGTCAAGTGTTTTAAAAACCAATATGGTAATAAAGAAATGGCAAACATAAATAAATGACCTATGAAATCATTTCATTAGACATATAACCTGCATGTAATGAGTTCCTTTCCGCCACTCTTGGTCTTCGAGTGCATGTTAAATCTACAAATTTCAAGAACGAGCACTCTTCTATGGGATTTGACATTTTGTAATTTTTGATTTTGGGGGTTCGTGGCTTTAACGCGTCCTAATTTCACTGGTAGTTATATGATTTTTCTGAAACTTTCAGGACCTTTTCCTCAATAACTATGTTATTCAAAACAAGTAAAACCGAGAGGAAGATATTCCAAGAAAAGAAAATATTTTGTGAAATTGAGGTGACCGATTAGGATTTTGTTGAGTGTATGTTTTGTGTTGATGTTCAGATTCACAGTACTAGCTGCCACCACCCTCTTGCGTATGCTAAGAGTTTAGAGGGTACATACATCTGACTTCCTAGACAAATATAAAATAAAAAAAATAATTCACTTCCTGATTTAAAACGTCATATCAATCCAATATAGTGTCAGCACTGGGGCCGTTGCAATATACCGGTGTACTGGTATATTGCCATGCGTACCTGTATCCCATGTGTACCTGTATCCCATGCGTACCTGTATAATATGCATTTGCAATATAGTGTCAGCACTAGGGCCGTTGCGATATACCGGTGTACTGGTATATTACCATGCGTACCTGTATCCCATGCGTACCTGTATAATATGCATTTGCAATATAGTGTCAGCACTAGGGCCGTTGCGATATACCGATGTACTGGTATATTGCCATGCGTACCTGTATCCCATGTGTACCTGTATCCCATGTGTACCTGTATCCCATGCGTACCTGTATCCCATGTGTACCTGTATCCCATGTGTACCTGTATCCCATGTGTACCTGTACCCCATGTGTACCTGTATCACATGCGTACCTGTATCCCATGTGTATCTGTATCCCATGCGTACCTGTATCCCATGCGTACCTGTATCCCATGTGTACCTGTATCCCATGTGTACCTGTATAATATGCGTACCTGTATCCCATGTGTACCTGTACCCCATGTGTAACTGTATCCCATGTGTACCTGTACCCCATGTGTACCTGTACCCCATGTGTACCTGTATCCCATGTGTACCTGTATCCAATGCATACCTGTATCCCATGTGTACCTGTATCCCATGTGTACCTTTATCCCATGTGTACCTGTATAATATGCGTACCTGTATCCCATGTGTACCTGTATCCCATGTGTACCTGTACCCCATGTGTACCTGTATCCCATGTGTACCTGTACCCCATGTGTACCTGTACCCCATGTGTACCTGTATCCAATGTGTACCTGTATCCCATGTGTACCTGTATCCCATGTGTACCTGTACCCCATGTGTACCTGTATCCCATGTGTACCTGTACCCCATGTGTACCTGTACCCCATGTGTACCTGTATCCCATGTGTACCTGTATCCCATGCGTACCTGTATCCCATGTGTACCTGTATCCCATGTGTACCTGTACCCCATGTGTACCTGTATCCCATGTGTACCTGTATCCATGCATACCTGTATCCCATGTGTACCTGCATCCCATGTGTACCTGTACCCCATGTGTACCTGTATCCCATGTGTACCTGTATCCCATGCGTACCTGTATCCCATGTGTACCTGTACCCCATGCGTACCTGTAAAATATGCATTTGCATTTCATTCATCTTAAAATGGACATTAAACAATAATCTATACACAGATAAGACCAGAGGCTTAGTAAATCTGATAACAAAAGGAAAATTAACCCACTGAGGTGTTGTTGTTTGTGCTTGCGTACTTTCACTTTCAGTTCAACATACCCCTCTCTAGCACATTCTGCATGAGCACTGTCTTGTACTAAGTGAATGGGAGGGGTAAAACACGATAATGTGCGCAAATATGCAATAAAATCAATATTTTGAGGTTGTTCCCTAATTTAATCTTGCATGAAAGCCTGAACATACTGGCAGGATAAGTCCTTTCAGGGAAGGATCGACTCACTTTTATGGAGTTATCTCGTAAAATTTCTAGGTCAAGCCTCAAAAGGAAATATGAAAGGTCTCAGACCCAATTTTGCTTTGGCATTTTAGGCTAGGAGTATTTATATTTATGTTCAGTTTTACTTGTTTTATTGTTTTATTGTTTCTTAGTAAATAAGTTTATTTGTATTGTTTTGTTGTTAAACTGTTACAAATAGCATTGTATGAGTAAGCTTGTTTTTCACGACAGAAAACACATTAAAACATTTTCTTCCTTATACCCCCTTTACACAGAGGTGGCGATCGTTGAGCGATCAAAAATTGGCCAGATCTCTTGACAAACTTTCAATGAACGCCCAGTGATCGCCAACATATCGCAATGATCTCTCAATGATCCTCCAGTGATCTCTACGGTCGCCACGGTCTCCTCATAGTTTTGACCCAATCCAAAACTAACTATGAGGAGATCAATCACCAAGGTAAGCAATCTCTCAACGAACGCTCAAGGAGCGCTCAACGATCTCATCGGTCTCCCAATGATCTCTCGGCGATCTTTCAATGAGCGCTCAATGATAGCCAAGGTCGCTCAATGATCTCTATAGATCGCCATTAAAGTTGCCGAAAATTGAATTTTTGATCGCTCAATGAGCGACTTGTTCGAGGTTTTAGGAGATCGTAGAGAGATCGGGCCAATTTTGTATCGCTCAACGATCTCCTTCTGTGTAAAGGGGGCATTACACTTTACTCCTACACTTATTATGTAAGGAAATGTGGCTCCATCTTAAAAGGAGTGTCTGTCTACTATACTCGGTAAAAAAAGTTTTGGACCAGGGTATATAAAGTCATATAAAAATAAAACTAGTGGACAGAATTTAAGTATCTTTTTTTAGTAACCAAGGTCCACCCTACCCGGTTAATTTGGTACCAGAAACATTAAATTCCAAACAAGATTTGATTTTAAAAAAATATCCCGAACACACAAAGGGTATGTAAAAAATGTTGCAAAGTCCATAAAAAGTAACAGTAACGGACACATTCGAGTAACCAATAAAAAGATTATTATTTTTTCGCAAACTTTCATTGTAAACGATAATTATTGTTGATTGTTGATCTATTGTGAATTATCAACTGAGATAATAAGGGTTTTGGTCGAATGTCAAGGTTCAGCGATCATTGTACGGGTTCGAATACTGCCATGGTCCAAAACTTTTTTTACAGAGTATATATAAATTGAAGCAACTCTGTGGTATTACAAGTAAGAAGGTTCTATAGGCCTATTCTCCATATTTAATCTCGATGAAAATGGAGGATGAGCCTGGGTTTCGTATAACCCCAATTCAGTTCACTTGTATCGTATATCATATTGCATATCGATCTGACCATATCACAGTATGGATCATATCGGAAGTTGTCTGGTGGTATACTCAGCCTTAATATATTGGTTATTTAGCGTAGTTTTATTCAGGTCTAACATTTGAAGTTACCATAGATTGAAATTCAGCTTAACTCTTTCACTGCCGCATAACGTGAAGGCTGATCAGGGTTTACACTGTTCGTCACTCGGCAAGAACGTTTTCCAAAACACTTTATAATTTTTATATAATACACTACTCGATCAGCCTTTATAATTGGTCACCCAGGTTTTTTGAAAATAACACGAATACTAAAAACTGGAAATCAACGAAACAGTCATACCAGTACTTTATTAAGTTTATCAACAAGTTTTAGTCCAATCAAGGCAGATTAAGTTTTATAAATCGCTAGCGATATTTGTTAAATGGCGCCAGTTAAAATTTCTAATGAAAATATGAATTATTAAAAAATATATAATTCTTTGAAAAGTGACCGATTATAAAAGTTGAGTAGTGTATATTATTGGAAGGTTTTAATTCAAATTTTAAACAGATGACATACCTCCATGAAAAGCCTGATGTAACCCTTTCAAAAATTAACTATTATTATTATTTATTTATTTTTAAATTAACTATTATATTCTTTCATTATGATATATGTATTTGTTTGTTTTGAAAATTGTTTATTACACTCTTAAAATACAAATTTGATGCATATTTACATTTACATCTGGCCCACCCCGACCCTCACAGACCTATTACGAGGTGAATAAACGGATTTGGTGATCAAAATTAAAAAATAAATAAAAATTAACTTTAGCAGACACTCCACACTATAATATTCATTAACTGTGACTCCACGAAGGAACACACAGAATGGACATTATTGTTACAGGTTATTTAGTTCACTTGTGGTCTTTGAAGATCAACCATATCACAGCAATTCCCGAGAGGTCATGGCAGCAGATTGACAGTAAAACGAGGGATGAACGCAACACTGTTGTTACAATATGTAAATAAAGCAACAAGCTACAATAGTTTAACATCGAGCCCTCGAAAAGTGGGCGTAATAGTATTCCAGGATTGTTCTCACTTCTTAGGGAAAATTCCAGTGCCTAATAAAAAGTCTCCATCTCCATAATTGACTAAATCAATTCTCATGGCTAATGGTCCTGGTGTTGCAAGTGTACACTGAATGTAGACACGGCAGACGGGCAGACGCATGCCGCTATAGGTGGCTTTCATGGATTACAGTAATTGAATAATTAGCATCAAGCCAAGATGCTCTAATAATTGGGTTAGTTTGACGTCTGTTGTGGACGAAGGAGGTTATTGTGCATCTATGTTTGCATCTAAGATGACCCTTAAAGGGACTCATGGCAGTCTTTCTTAATACCGGTAATTGGATAGTTTGCTATTTGGGATAGAGAAACATTCCCTTTATGTCAGAGATGATCCTTAAAAGGGCATACAGCAGTCTTTCTTAATACCGGTAATTGGAATAGTTGCTATTTGGGACAGAGAAACATTCCTTTATGTCTGAGATGATCCTTAAAAGCGCATACGGCTATCTTTCTTAATACCGGTAATTGGAATAGTTGCTATTTGGGACAGAAAAAATATTCGTTTATGTCCGAGATGATCCTTAAAAGCGCATACGGCTATCTTTCTTAATACCCATAATTGGAATAGTTTGCTATTTGGGACAGAGAAACATTCCTTTATGTCCGAGATGATCCTTAAAAGGGCATACGGCAATCTTTCTTAATACCGGTAATTGGAATAGTTGCTATTTGGGACAGAGAAACATTCCTTTATGTCTGAGATTATCCTTAAAAGTGTATACGGCAATCTTTCTTAATACCGGTAATTGGAATAGTTGCTATTTGGAACAGAGAAACATTCCTTTATGTCCGAGATGATCCTTAAAAGGGCATACGGCAATCTTTCTTAATACCGGTAATTGGAATAGTTGCTATTTGGGACAGAGAAACATTCCTTTATGTCCGAGATGATCCTTAAAAGGGCATACGGCAATCTTTCTTAATACCGGTAATTGGAATAGTTGCTATTTGGGACAGAGAAACATTCCTTTATGTCTGAGATGATCCTTAAAAGGGCATAAGGCAATCTTTCTTAATACCGGTAATTGGAATAGTTTGCTATTTGGGACAGAGAAACATTCCGTTATGTCTGAGATGATCCTTAAAAGGGCATACGGCAATCTTTCTTAATACCGGTAATTGGAATAGCTGCTATTTGGGACAGAGAAACATTCCTTTATGTCCGAGATGATCCTTAAAGAGCATAAGGCAATCTTTATTAATACCGGTGATTGGAATAGTTTGCTATTTGGGACAGAGAAACATTCCTTTATGTCTGAGATGATCCTTAAAAGCGCATACAGCAATCTTTCTTAATACCGGTAATTGGAATAGTTGCTATTTGGGACAGAGAAACATTCCTTTATGTCTGAGATGATCCTTAAAAGCGCATACGGCAATCTTTCTTAATACCGGTAATTGGAATAGTTTGCTATTTGGGACAGAGAAGATATTCGTTTATGTCCGAGATGATCCTTAAAAGGGCACATGGCAATCTTAAACACCAGCGGGGAAGCTGCTGGTGTTTAAGATTGCCATGTGCCCTCTTAAGGATCATCTCGGACATAAAGAGATGTTCCTTAAAAGGGCACATGGCAATCTTAAACACCAGCAGCTTCCCCGCTGGAAAGCTCCCACCGGTGAGGCTCCTAGCCTCCCCCTAGTCGATCCAAACTGACCACGCCCAGACACTAATCAAGCCTCGTGCCCAGAGGCATAATAACCCAAAATACATCAATAATGGTATGCAACTTGCTGACCCTTGAATTTCATTAAGCCACAGCTACATAAAAAAGTGAGATGCCCAATAATTAACCCCATAACAATGACCATTTAAAATATATGCGGTACCTTGTCAGTACGAGCATACCCCATCAATGCCCCAAAACCCCAAACCAGGGGCCGTGGCCGTGGCCCCATAAAAGAGGGCTATGGTCACTTGGTATTAATATAAAATACGGTACCATGCCAGGCAACAAGCAGGGCAGTACGCGTATCCCACATCGCCCCACAGCCCTTCACCCCAGGACAAACCAATTATATCAAGTAATGCAGTTGCGGACCCAAACACACAGTAAATCAAAAACCGTTTAAAAAACCACCAAACACACCCATAGTCATAGCGCGCGAAATTAGGTTAAATTAACCTCCAGTGCTATGATTATATATTTGGCAGACATTTCAGACACTTTGGTCGACTCTGAGGCGGAGTCTCTCAATTCAAAATTCAAAATCAAAATCTTTTTAGTCCAAACATAATGCCGAGTCAACGGGGGATTCTTCCCGGGGGCTCATATGGTAGAGGGACTATAAACCTTAGAAAGAAAGAAAGAATTAAACACCAGGGAGCAGTAGAGTGACTCTACCACCATTATGTATACACTGCAGTTAGTATTTCGTCTGCTTCAAGAGTTTCAGCACTCTGACCAATCACTGATCTTATTTTTACAGGTACAGCTATTAATAGATGCACCAACATTCAAAATTTGACAGTTATGAATAATAGTTTTGTTCTAGAAAGTACGGTTCTTTAATGTGCATGGTCGGAGAATGCACTCTGATACATGTCACTCCAGGTTTACAACCCATCCAACAGACGAGGCTAACAAAAGTGTGTTGCCCAAAGACACGCCTACGGAACACCAAAGAAACCATGTGGCACCTCCGGGGTTTGAACCCTGATCTCCGGATTCAAAATCCATCGTCACTTGTTCTCTTATAGCCAGAGCTGCAATTTATTTAAGACATTGCTAGGAGTTTTCTGAACAATCCATTATCCTGACTCCTTATGCGGCAAGTGCATACTTAATTTAGACTCCATGGTCAGGTACCACCATTGATATGACAATGCTGATCGATTGGGTGAAAAAAGTATAGGGACATATGTCCCTACGTTTGTCCCTGACTTCCAGGCATATATTTTGATCCTAGGCTATTAAGTTTCCGATTGGATGAAAGTGTCTCAAAAGCAAAATGTGAATTTGTAAAAAAAAAATCATTAAAAATTAAGATTTTTTCTATTTTGCTCATAATTAATTATTGGCTATTTTATGGAGCAAATTACAGGCGCGGTACATCTATGGAAATTCACCAAAAGTGGTAATTTAAACACTGGATTCAAATAAATTTAATCCTAATAAAATTTCAACATTACGACATAGCACACTGCAGATACACTTATTGGTTTTAGTACAGAGCTCAGCTAAACAATATGAGAATTTGGAAAGTGCTGGTAAGCATGCACGTACATACACCATACCATAACCCTATGGGTAATGCTGCTTAAAATATGGCGCTTCTCAAGTTTATTGAAGGATTAGCATTAATGTGAAATAATTGCTTTAGTTTCACAAACTTTTGTATCTGGAAGATGTGGACTATTTAATTAATATTTATCTGATAATTTACCAAGAAATTTGCCTGCAGGCAGCGAGTCGTGCATTGTACAAATATAGGTAGTTTGTCACGAATGTTGGTTAGTTTCACAATTTTGGCTGTAGAAGATCTAAATGTCTTGAGGGCGAGAAATGTACCGGAAATTTAATAATCACTTTTCATGGCTTAATGGACAAACTGTCATTGCATGCATGTGTGAACTAAACATAGACCGCAGATCATAATTGAAATAGGGCTGTATCGGAAAAAATAAAATTAATCTTGTTCTAGATTGCTTCTATTGTTTATTGAAGGATTATTACGTTGTAGAATCCTAGCTTATAAATGGGAACAAAAAGCAATCTGCTAATGGAGACATTTACCGGAAGGCACATTACTTATCATGGGTTTTCAGGTCCACTAAATGTATCAATGTATGTTGCTGTTGACGAATTTGCTGTCCAAGATGTCAGATAATTAAGTTTGATAACTTTTGAATTAGAAGAGGTCTACTCGCTGTAGGCAGCGATTGTCGTTTTGGAGAATTATTGCTGCAGTAGCAATAGCTGATATCAGCTTGAGCAGCAGCAGTATAATGGATTAAACACTAGCTAACAAGAAGTCAAACTACTGCTGATCAATAGAAGTAATACTCATTTTATACCTCATTACAAGCTGTAATACTCACACACCTAACAATAAGTTGTAATACTTTTGCACCTCACTACAGACTGTTATACTCACACACCTAACAATAAGTTGTAATACTACAGACTGTTATACTCACACACCTAACAATAAGTTGTAATACTTTTGCACCTCACTACATACTGTTATACTCACACCCTAACAATAAGTTGTAAAACTTTTGCACCTCACTACAGACTGTTATACTCTCACACCTAACAATACGTTTTAATATCTTTGCACCTCACTACAGACTGTTATACTCACACACCTAACAATACGTTGTAATACTTTGCACCTCACTACAGACTGTTATACTCACACACCTAACAATAAGTTGTAATACTTCTGCACCTCACTACAGACTGTTATACTCACACACCTAACAATAAGTTGTAATACTTTTACACCTCTTTACAGTTGTAATAGTCATGCACATCCACTACAAGTTAAATACTCGCACACCTTTCAATAAGTTCTAACAATAAGTTGTAATACTTTTGCACCTCACTACAGACTGTTATACTCACACACCTAACAATAAGTTGTAATACTTTTACACCTCTTTACAGTTGTAATATTCATGCACATCCACTACAAGTTATAATACTCGCACACCTTTCAATAAGTCAATCGTGCACCTCACTAATACTTGTGCACCTCACTATAAGTTATAATACTCATGCAATTCACTACAAATTGTAATATTAATGCACCTCACTACACATTGTAATACTATTTTTAGTAATTATGCACCGGACTACATGTTGTAATACTTATGCACATCACTACAAGTTGTAATACTCATGCACCTCACTACAAATTATAATATGCATGCACCTCACCATGAGTTATAATAAGTATGCACCTCACTATAAGCTGTAATACTTATACACATTACTTTTACACCTGACTACAAGTTGTAATGCACCTCACTCAAGTTGTAATACTCATGCACCTCACTATGAGTTATAATACTTAAGCACCCCGCTACAAGTTGTAATATGCATACACCTCACTACAAGTTGTAACACTCATGCACCTCTTTATGAGTTATAATACTCATGCATCTCACTATGAGCTATATTACTTATGCACCTCACTACACATTGTAATAATCATGCACCTCACTAATACTCATGCACCTCACTATGAGTTATAATACTTAAGCACCTCACTACAAGTTGTAATATTCATACACCTCACTACAAGTTATAACACTCATGCACCTCACTTTGAGTTATAATACTCACGCATCTCACTATGAGTTATACTACTTATGCACCTCACTACACATTGTAATAATCATGCACCTCACTAATACTTATGCACCTCACTACACATTGTAATAATCATGCACCTCACTAATACTTGTGCACCTCACTACACATTGTAATAATCATGCACCTCACTAAAAGTTGTAATATATTTATGCACCTAACTCCACATTGTAATACTCATGCACCTCACTACAAATTATAATACTCATGCACATCACTACGAGTTATAATAATCATGCACCACACTAAAAGTTGTAATACTCCTGCACCTCATTACAAATTGCAATACTTATCCACCTCACTACACATTGTAATACTTATTAACCTCACTATATGTTTTAATACTTATGTGTCTGACTACAAGTTGTAATATTTATGTACCTCACTACAAGTTGTAATACTTATGTGCCTCACTACAAGTAAACTGTTGTAATACTTATGCACCTCACTACAAATTTTAATACTTATGAACCTTACTACAAGCTGTAATACTTATACAGATTGTTTTTACACCTGACTACAAGTTGTAATACTCACTACAAGTGGTAATACTCATGCACCTCACTACAAGTGGTAATACTCATGCACCTCACTACACGTGGTAATACTCATGCATCTCACTACAAGTGGTAATACTCATGCACTTCACTACAAGTTGTAATCCTCATGCACCTCACTACAAGTGGTAATACTCATGCACTACACGTGGTAATACTCATGCACCTCACTACATGTGGTAATCCTCATGCACCTCACTACAAGTGGTAATACTCATGCACTACACGTGGTAATACTCATGCACCTCACTACATGTGGTAATCCTCATGCACCTCACTACAAGTGGTAATACTCATGCACTACACATGGTAATACTCATGCACCTCACTACAAGTGGTAATACTCATGCACTTCACTACACGTTGTAATCCTCATGCACCTCACTACAAGTGGTAATACTCATGCACTACACGTGGTAATACTCATGCACCTCACTACATGTGGTAATCCTCATGCACCTCACTACAAGTGGTAATACTCATGCACTACACGTGGTAATACTCATGCACCTCACTACATGTGGTAATCCTCATGCACCTCACTACAAGTGGTAATACTCATGCACTACACATGGTAATACTCATGCACCTCACTACAAGTGGTAATACTCATGCACTTCACTACACGTTGTAATACTCATGCACCTCACTACAAGTGGTAATACTCATGCACTTCACTACACGTTGTAATCCTCATGCACCTCACTACAAGTGGTAATACTCATGCACTACACATGGTAATACTCATGCACCTCACTACACATGGTAATACTCATGCACCTCACTACAAGTGGTAATACTCATGCACTTCACTACAAGTTGTAATACTCATGCACCTCACTACAAGTGGTAATACTCATGCACTTCACTACAAGTTGTAATCATCATGCACCTCACTACAAGTGGTAATACTCATGCACCTCACTACAAGTTGTAATACTCATGCACTTTGCTACAAGTTGTAATCCTCATGTACCTCACTACAAGTGGTAATACTCATGCACCTCACTACAAGTTGTAATACTCATGCACTTTGCTACAAGTTGTAATACTCATGCACCTCACTACACATGGTAATACTCGTGCACCTCACTACAAGTTGTAATCCTCATGTACCTCACTACAAGTGGTAATACTCATGCACCTCACTACAAGTGGTAATACTCATGCACCTCACTACAAGTTGTAATCCTCATGCACCTCATTACAAGTAATACTCATGCACTACACATGGTAATACTCATGCACCTCACTACAAGTGGTAATACTCATGCACTTCACTACAAGTTGTAATCCTCATGCACCTCACTACAAGTGGTAATACTCATGCACTACACATGGTAATACTCATGCACCTCACTACACATGGTAATACTCATGCACCTCACTACAAGTGGTAATACTCATGCACTTCACTACAAGTTGTAATTCTCATGCATCTCACTACAAGTTTGCATGTTAATAGTTCATTCATTGTTTTGAAATTAATCAAGGACCTTTTAAATAATTCTGTTACAAAAATGATTTGTGTGGGTTTCTATCAGAGGCGTAGCACGGCTAAAATCTTAAGTACGCACCCTTAATGCCGAAGGCATTTCCTAATGGCGCGTAGCGCCGAGGTAGGGGTAGATGCTGGAGGGGGGGGTGAGGGGGGTTAGGGGGTCTCCCCCTAGATTTTTTTAAAATATAGACATCCTTTGGCAGCCTCTGGTGGGTTTTTTGGTCACATTTTGGCAGCCTTCTAGGTTAAAATAATTTCTTTAAAAATGAAAAAAACATATGTCAGGAGTTAAGTTAGCCTTCGATTTTTATGCCATTTTTGGCCATAATTATTTTTTCACTTTTCAAATCGATGTTACCCACGTGCTTAAGTGCGTATCGCTGGCTACGCCCCTGTCTATGCAAACTTATTGCTGCAATTCTGCAATTTCAATATTTTCCTGGTAATCCTTGGAGCCCTGTCATTTATTGCTGAGTTACTGTCAGATGTTTGCCCATGGGGAAGTCGTAACAGTCTGGCGTGAAGTATTGAGTGCTACAGTGTGAAATTAGCTGCATTTTTTCCTCCAAAGTATACCCTATTTCCTGGTTTATATAAACTATATGGCATTTAAGCATAAACCTATTTCAGTTTCTCATTTCATATGCCATCTTTAATGGTTATCCAACACTTCTTTAATTATTCACTGGAAGGCTTCAAATCATTTGGGATTTGTTGAAAAATAACAGCGTATGTAGGTAGAGTTTCTGCTGTCTGGTATGAAGCTGTTAACTTATAGCCCATTTCACCTCGACATTTGCCGAACGATCACGGATAATATCGAGCTATCTCCGAGTAACCAAATAGGTCGACCAATCAGACGCTGGAAGTCACATTAAATATTCAATGTAATGGTGCCCAATATGAAATTAAAAACAATATAAAAACGTTATTAAAGGTCGGCCTATACCTTGACCGCATGGCAGATTATAATTATGTTATTAATACTGCAGAAAAACATACATTTAAGCGTGTTGGATGATACAATTCAAAAACAGGATTGTCAGAAAACAAGGAATATCTCTATCGTAACATCGGTTCCAACTTTAAGTAACGCGCACATGCTCCAATGTAAACAATCAACACATGTTCTTGTAGCCTTGAAATCCGATCTAGTTTCCAAGGAATGAGTCAAGATGGTTTCTCTATAGAATATCACTAATGATTGTGGTGTTTTAACGTTCGCATACCTTAACTCAATATATATATATACACATTGGAACTGGTTAATTTGTGATTGTTGATACTTATTTGACTGCCAGCATCTGATTCGTTCTTGAAGTCATGTGACTTTGCGCCATGTTACTGAAATTCCGAACATTGTACGGAGATTTCCGAAGTACCGGTGAAATGGGCTATTGCTGTTGTCTTAGTTTAAAATAACTGGGCAAAATTAGGCAAGAACTCAATAAAACTGAGTCTCAAAAATCTCTGAATCCCCTCTACTGAATTCATAGAAACTTACCACATGTTTTCACTGACATAAAAGGAACTCATAGAGACAAAATTTCCAATTTTCTGTTATGTAGAATTATGCCCATTTTTATGCGGTGGAGGGAGCATATATATATATAATTATATAGCTTAAGCTTATAATTTATATATGCTAAGGGGAAAAAACGCAACTCTGTATTAATTATAACAATCAAATATCTCGACATGAATTTAACTAAAAACTTTAATTTTATTTCAGTACACAGTATTAAGGTCTGATATTAATATTCCTTCTAGTTTTTTGTGAATCTGACTATCAGATAATGTTCATAAGCGAAACCAAGCGTCATATCATTTAACGCCGGCAGCATATACTAACGACGTATTCGGTTAGAAATGGTCCTGGCACGTATTCGTTTGTTAGGAGGATCTGGCCTTACGTTCACGGTGATTTCAGGACGGTTTTACAGCAGTTTTTGCTTTGGTGAGGCAAGGCTGACATAGGTGCTTAGGAGACAAAAATACACAACATCTTGACGTGAATAGGCTTGGTATAGTGCAAGTTGAACAGGCATCATACACTGCGAAATTCCGTTCAACAGCTATCTGATGATTTTTTTATGTAAACATAGCATAAAGAAACCTTATTAAATTTTACAAAAATGCTGGTTTCTTGATAAATGATGTTGTGCAACAAAATTATGACAAAAAGTGGCATGTAGTCCTGAGAACATATGCCAGGTCCTGTGCATCACATGCATGTGTTAAATTTTGTATTTCATGCTTTTAATTATACCCGCCACAAAGTGGGGGGTATTCTGGAATCACCTTGTCCGTCTGTCCGTCCGTCCGCCCGTCCGTCCATCTGTCTGTCCATAGTTGCAATTCTTGTCCGGGCTATTTCCCAATTACTCGTTCTTAGAATTTCGCGAAACATGCTAGGAAGAATCAATATCGAGTGGACATGCGCATACTTTGATGACGTTCCGGTTCAATAATTTTCCACTGAGTTATGGCCCTTTGTAGTTCTAATATCTGTCCGTTACCTAAGACGCAATTCTTGTCCGGACTATTTCTCAGTAACTCCTTTTTAGAATTTCGCGAAACTTGCTAGGAAGTATCAATATGGAGTGGTCATGCGCATATTATCATGACATTCCAGTTTGATAAGTTTCCACAGAGTTATGGCCGTTTGTATTTCTAATATATATATATATATATATATATAATACGAAATCCTTGTCCAGGCTATTTCTCTAAAACGCCTTTGTATTTTTAATATATATATTTATCACATAACGTCCCTTGTTAGCAGTGTCGAACACCCATTTAATATTCTATTGTATGACACACGTGTCATACAACCTGGAACAATTGTGATTGGTTGAGTTAAACCTGTAACACTACTCAAGTTTATTAACTGAAACTATTTTATTTATTACAAATTCACCCAGATCTGAGTCATAAACTTATTATTTGTGACAGCTTATAAAAATAATGCACGTTATACAAAACATTGTTGTTGGTTTGTTAAAAAGTTGGCATAAACTGCTATTTTGTAAAGAGGTAAAACTCAAACTCTTTTATAAGCAACGTTATGTGTGAGACGCGACGTTACGACGTCACATATTTTATGACGTTTTGGCGCTAAAGTGAGTCTGACGTCGTGGCGGTTCGTCCATCTGAATTATTTTTTACTAATTTGATTGCAATGTTATGTAATAAAAAGGATCTTAAACTCGTTCCCATTCCATATAAGATTTATGAAACTCGTTATGAATTATTTTTAATTTTAACTCGCCAAAAGGCTCGTTAAAATTAAAATAATTCATAACTCGTTTTATAAATCTTATATGAAATGGGAACTCGTTTAAGATCCTCTATATAATACAAAATACTTGTCTGAGCTATTTCTCTAAAACTCCTTGTTACAATTTATTAAAACTTTCTAGGAAGTATCAATATCAAGTGGAAATGTGCATACTATCATGATGTTCTGGTTCAATAATTTTCCACTGAGTTATGGCCCTTTGTATTTTTAATGCATTTCATACTTGGTAGTCAAATAGAAAATTCTTGTGTGGGCTATTTCTCTATAACCCCATGTTATAAAGCATCAATATCAAGTGCAGATGCGCATATTGTCATGACATTCCGATTCGATAATTTTCCACTCAGTTATGGCCCTTTGTATTTTTTAATGCATTTTATACTTGGTAGTCAAATAAAAAAAATTCTTGTCCCGTCTTTTTCTCTATAATATACGTCTATGTATCTTATAGGGACAATGTCTTGTATGCTTACCCACCCCACAACAAGTTGCCAGCAGGGAGTATTTGACCGCCTCGGCGACAGTTCTTAGTTAAGAATAATTTTCAAAATGAAATATGGTTGACGTATCGATGACGGTTTTCGATCACTGGTAAATTAACAAACTTGAACAAATAACACTTCATATATTATACTGACCATAAAAAAGTTGTTTCTATTTTCCTTAAGTATATATAGCTATCCAGGCTGAGTCAGGGCCATTATACTCTGCAATAAATGATTATATCAATATAAAGATATTCTGCAGAAAGGTTCATCACATGGAGATGATGTGTCACCTACGATTCACAGCAACCTAGGGTCATGGTCACAGAAAAGGTTAAGGTCACAGACAAGGTCAAACTCTGCAATGAATAATTGGTATTTTAAAAAACATAAAGTATATATTTTGCAGAAAAGGTCAGGCTTTAATATTTCGGTATCTGTAGTCTCGGTTGCTCAGTGGATACAGAGGTTATTTAACTGCTGGGATCGATTAATTACAGGGAAATCCTTCACGAGATGGTAAAAATGTTGTTTTTTTTATGAACGAGCAGATGCGAGTGAGTGAAAAAAACAACATGTCTAAGATTTCCGAATAATCAAACCAAGCAGTTAAATAATCTATTTATTATATTTTAACGTGGCCGAATGGTTAATGACGTTGCGTTGTAAACCTTCGCCTCTGATGACTGCGGTTTCGAATCCCACTGGGAGCTCGACTTGTAAGTGAGGAATTACATGTCAATTCTTACGGATGGCGGGAGGTGTACAGTACTAGTTCTACACTGGAAAAGCGGGTGGTCTGCCTCCACCACAAAAATCTACCGTCATATTCATGTATTACCTTACATGTGTTGAAAATGACATAAAACACCATTCAAACAAACAAACAAAACAAACAATATTACATTTTATATCAATTTATGTATGATTTTAACCAAACCGTTGAACTTTATTAAATATTATCGACCGATGATGTCGACAACACTTTATTGAAGTCACAGTTAGTAATGTTTGTGTTCGGAGCAATAGTTATTAATATTTAGTGATTATGAATATTCTTTCACTGAGAAATCCCAATCTTTCATCCATAGAAATGTAGTAAAAGGCCTTAATTGTGCTTCAGAGGTACAGACCTGCAGACCTCTGCCCCAAGTGGGTTCACTCCCTGGCAGTGGCAAGTTAAAATGGAAACTTCATCCTTCATCTCATTTCCCTCTGAGGCTGCTGTCTCAGTATAACCTTATATATGTGTTAAAGGGTCCTGCAAGACCTCTTTTCATCCCTTTCAATATTCAGATCTGTTCTTTTCTCTCTCCTGTCAGCAGTCTCTCCTTGTATCTAATATTATTTATGATCTCTCTGAACTTTTATCAGTTTTCTTAACCCTTTTGAGGGCTGGCGTGGCGCAGTCGGTAGCGCGGCACATTTGTAACCGGAGGCCCCGGGTTCAATCCTCCGTGGTGCCTCTGAGTTTCGTCGGTGTGTTCTTGGGCAAGACATTAAACCGGGCAGTGCCGTGTATCGGTGTATCCTCCGAGAACGTTAAAGAACCATAGGAATCTAATCAATAATAAGAGTAGGGCACAGTTCCCACATTCCTATGTATCCTTCCCCTCTCTCTGGGGCAGCTCTAAATAACCTATACTGTGTTGATGAGCCGTTAAACAACATTCAATTCTTCACCCTTCTGTACCTATCTCTCCATGCTTTTTATCCATTCCAGAAATCGACTTCACTTGTAATAGAATAAAATATCTAGACATATGTTGCCATTGGCATCAAAGACTAGCTTCCAGTATAACACTTATATTTCATAATAAACAACCAATTAATTAATATAGCCACTTAATTGCACCAGTTATAGTTCGATTTGCGACAGTTAATTAGAAAATATGCCGACATAATAATCCATTTCTTGGCAGGTTCACAAAACAACTGTCTCTCAGCTAGTTTACACATGCTTTGATTTATCTATATTTTTTGCTCCTGCATTATAAGACAATTCCAGGAGCTGGCACTAGAAGCATGCTTGAGAACACTTTTATGGCATGCCATTGCTGGGTGTGGATGGTAATTACTGAGATGTTAATGTGACTGCTTGTGACATTGTAAGCTAAAAAAGACTGTGTATTTGGTACAAACAATGTCCTACTTGAAATAAACAGTGTGACTTGTGGGAAAATTGTAAGCAATCAAGTTTAACATATGTCAGAAAATACAGTATTATTTGATGAGGCACATGGCAATCTTGAAGTATTTATCAAGCAATAAAACGTAACTTCAAACCTGCTTGCATATATAATTAAATAAGGATATATAACATTTCCACCAATGCTTCAAGTATATTATTGGTGCAATGTAATATTATATAGCAATATGCAAAAACATTCACTTGAATTGAACTATTGATCATTTTAGATGGCAAATATTTGCAAGTTATGTAAACATTTTTAGTCTTTCATGTACAAATAAGATAAATAGTTAACATACATTTTAAAGGGACACATGGCAATCTTGATTTTTTGAAAACTCGCGGCGTCCCGTTAGTTTTTCTTACATAATTTGCATTTTTTCAATCATTAATAATAAGTATAAGAATAGGATAAACCAAATTGCTTTTGTATATTATTGACTTTTGACAATACTGCACCAATAATATATTTCAACATTTGGTAAAATAACATAGAAAATTGAAAACTCAAAATTTTATTTAATGATATGCAAGCAGGTTTAAAGTCAAAAGGTTCCTTGATAAATAAGTAGAGACTGTAATATTGATGCTTGATAAAAACTTCAAGATTGCCATATGTCCCTTTAAACAAAACCGTTTGAGATATTCAGTGTCATATATTTGTTATGAGTGAAAATGCCTAGTATTAAATACACTTCAGTTTTGATTGTCAGGTCTAATCCTAGAAAATATTGGCAGAGTTATTGGCCTTGTTTCTTTTCCATAGTGAAATAATTACTAATTCGCATAATTATAGTTCTGCTGTGTCTAAATCATTCTCACCCCTGTGGGTTCGAATCCCACTGGGAGCTTGACATGTCAAGTACGTGAGAAAGTGTCAATTCATATGGATGACTGGACTGGTTCTACCCAGGAAAATGGGTTAACTGGACTGGTAGACTACCCAGGAAAATGGGATGACTAGACTGGTAGACTACCCAGGAAAATTGGGGTAGTCTTCCACTACCACAAAAAAATCGACCATCATATATGGCCTAACATGTGCTAAAATGGCATAAAACACTCTTCAAACAAACAAATCTTCAGTTTGTGTATGACTTTAAAGGGACACATGGCAATCTTGAGTTTTATTCAAACATTAAAATTTGCTCCTCAATTTAGTTATCCTGCGTCATTTTGACTTTAGAACTGCTTGCATATGATTAAATAAAAATTTAGATTTCAATTTTCTTCACTATTTCACCAAATTTTTAAACATATTATTGATGCACTATTATAAAAAGTTAGTAATATGTAAAAATAATTTGCTTTGAACTATTCTAACAATTACTATTAATGATTGAACAAATGCAAGTGAAGAGAAAAACTAATGGGACCCCGTGAGTTTTTAAAAAATCAAGATTGCCGTGTGTCCCTTTAAAAAAAAAGTTGTGCTTTGTTGACTGTTCTCGGTAAATGACGTCGAGGGCTTAACAACATTGCCTTGTAAACATTCTCGCTTCTCACCACTGTTCCACTGGGAGCTCAGATGGCAGGAGGCATGCAGTACTGGTTCTACCCGGGAATAATGGGTGGTCTGCCTCCACCTCAAAAAAATCGACCATCATACATAGCCTAAAATGTGCTGAAAAATGATGTTAAACAACAGACAAACAAACAACTCTTTATTGACATCATATGATGACTCAGTGTCCCAGTTATATTTGCTTTGTATTCTGAGTTAGTTATAATTACTGTAAGCAAATTAGATTTTTCTTAAACTGAGAAACCCTGGTCTTTCACCCATAGAAATGTAAGAAAACATTGGATATAAACAATTATCATGGTACGATTATCAGTGCTGGATAAATATTTATCAGGTATTTGTATGCTTAATATGTGTGGCATATGTCTCCCAAGACCGAATACTGCCTTTTATAATTATGTCTCTTTAATATGTGTGACGTACAAGTTCCCAAGTTTCACTGGTACAACTACTTGTAATACCTCATAATTTGTTGCTGCGGATCTTTGACCCAAATACTTGATGTAATAACCTCCCTGTTTGCCATTTTCTTACTGGCAGTTCAAAGGTGATGTAGTATAGCATAATCATCACCTCAAGTTATCAATCATGGCTGTTATCATGAGTACCTTGAAGGCTAAAAAGGGTAAACAAGAGCCTCAATTGAAGTCAGTAGATTTTGTTGCTGTGTTTTTCTCTATCTGCGCCAATCTGTCGTACATTATGTAGTTCTTTATTAGATTATTTGTACAAGAACTTCATAACAGGTGCACTGCCAGTCTACATTATCATGTTTGTGATTATAGGAATCAAGGAATATTAGATCAAGGACGATAACAAGGTCTTTAAACACATGGGTGACCTTGATTACCTCATAATACAGTGGTAAAGAATATTAGATCAAGGTGTACCGGAAGTAAATCAAACCCCACTGAGTCCATTATGCAATATTGTACAAGCTTTCTAGTTTGCCATTTTTCAAAATAAAGTTCAAACTAAGATTCACTTACATATTCTTAGTCATGAGACTAGTCTCGGCCAGGTAGACCGTATCATGCATATGTCTTACTTGCAGATATCGGTCTGGGCAGATTAGGCCAATTAAAGCGCCCACTAGCGATTAGCACACTTTATTCGCGCGTTTTTCTCACGCGCATAAAGTCGATGTTTGTGTGACGTCATGTTGTAAATAAACGTACAACGTCAATTGTTGATGCATCAGTTAAACTTTTTAACGTCACTTACTGCTTCTCATAAGTTAACAATAAGAAATTATAATTAAATTAACTTAAAAAAGATGTATTTTGAAAGTCTAGTTGAATCTCTCAAATTCTCTCCAAAATCGCCCAAAACGAGAGGGTGATTTTAAACGTCCTATTTTCCCCAGGCCCTGGTTCTGGATCCGTGAAGCATAGCGTAACGAAGAAATCAGAAGCGGGCCGGGTGACCGAGGCTATCATGAGACCTGCCTCTCTAGAAAACTGCTGAGAATATGAATATTAGATCAAGGGTGATAACAAAGGTCATAACACAAGTGGGTGACCTTGATTACTTCATAAAACAGTGGTGAAGGAATATTAGATCAAAGGTGATCAAACGTGATAACGAAGGCCATAACACAAATGGGTGACCTTGATTACCTCATAAAACTGTGGTAAAGAAATATTAAATCAAAGGTGATAACAATGGCCATACTGCAAGTGGTGACCTTGATTACCTCATAAAGCAGTGGTAAAGGAATATTAGATCAAAGGTGATCAAAGGTGATAATGAAGGTCATAACACAAATGGGTGACCTTGGTTACTTCATAATGCAGTGGTAAAGGAATATTAGATCAAAGGTGATCAAAGGTGATAATGAAGGCCATAACACAAATGGGTGACCTTGGTTACTTCATAAAGCAGTGGTAAAGGAATATTGGATCAAAGGTGATCAAAGGTGATAATGAAGGCCATAACACAAATGGGTGACCTTTGTTACTTTATAAAGCAGTTGTAAAGGAATATTAGATAAAGGGTGATAATGAAGGCCAGAACACAAGTGGGTGACCTTGATTACTTCATAAAGCAGTGGTAAGGAATACCATAACACAAGTGGGTGACCTTGATTACTTCATAAAGCAGTGGTAAGGAATACCATAACACAAGTGGGTGACCTTGATTACTTCATAAAGCAGTGGTAAAGGAAGATCAAGGGTGATAATGAAGGCCAAACACAAGTGGGTGACCTTGATTACTTCATAAAGCAGTGGTAAGGAATACCATAACACAAGTAGGTGACCTTGATTACTTCATAAAGCAGTGGTAAAGGAAGATCAAGGATGATAACGAAGGCCAAACACAAGTGGGTGACCTTGATTACTTCATAAAGCAGTGGTAAGGAATACCATAACACAAGTGGGTGACCTTGATTACTTCATAAAGCAGTGGTAAGGAATACCATAACACAAGTGGGTGACCTTGATTACTTCATAAAGCAGTGGTAAGGAATACCATAACACAAGTGGGTGACCTTGATTACTTCATAAAGCAGTGGTAAAGGAAGATCAAGGGTGATAACGAAGGCCAAACACAAGTGGGTGACCTTGATTACTTCATAAAGCAGTGGTAAGGAATACCATAACACAAGTGGGTGACCTTGATTACTTCATAAAGCAGTGGTAAGGAATACCATAACACAAGTGGGTGACCTTGATTACTTCATAAAGCAGTGGTAAAGGAAGATCAAGGGTGATAATGAAGGCCATAACACAAGTGGGTGACCATGATTACTTCATAAAGCAGTGGTAAGGAATACCATAACACAAGTGGGTGACCTTGATTACTTCATAAAGCAGTGGTAAAGGAAGATCAAGGGTGATAATGAAGGCCATAACACAAGTGGGTGACCTTGATTACTTCATAAAGCAGTGGTAAGGAATACCATAACACAAGTGGGTGACCTTGATCGATTACTTCATAAAGCAGTGGTAAGGAATACCATAACACAAGTGGGTGACCTTGATCGATTACTTCATAAAGCAGTGGTAAAGGAAGATCAAGGGTGATAATGAAGGCCATAACACAAGTGGGTGACCTTGATTACTTCATAAAACAGTGGTAAAGGAAGCTGTGATGATTGATTCATTGTAATCTGTGAAGCACAAATTATCCTCCGCAGATTGCACACAGCAGGTTTGGTACTTAATAGACGATTTCATGAATATAGATTGTAGATGCGTAATTATTTTTTGCAGTTTTCTATATTTTGTGCCAACTTCTTTTCGTGGGAAAATCGATATATGGCATACATTGGTTTACCCTATGCTGTGAAGCTTAATATAAGTATACAAAGTGTCTGCTCAAGTCAGAAAATTCTAAGGATTATAGTCCCTCGGCTTCTCAGCTCAAGTCAAAGGATTATAGTCCCTCACTTGTCTGCTCAAGTCAGAAAATTCTAAGGATTATAGTCCCTCGGCTTGTCTGCTCAAGTCAGAAAATTCTAAGGATTAATTATAGTCCCTCGGCTATTGTACCAAGTGGGAATCCCTCATTAGAGAATGGATTGATGTACGGTAACCTTGGATATATTTTATATAATGTTGTTTTTACTTTAAAACTGAATGTAAGCAGTTAATTATCGTCAGAAAAAATAAACTTATATTAACATGGGGAGAAAAAATTGTGCCTGAACCGTAACTCTATCCCATGGCTTCTAGCATATTGACCCACTGCTGCTGTTTCTGAGGATGATCTCCGACAACCAAATATCACAGGTAGTGAAAAAAATCATGCCATAACCAGGACTCGAACCTGCCAACTGGGCATATGGTTGTACCTTCAGTAGTTATTATAATAATAATAATATTTGCTGGGGACTTAGCTCACAAATAAAAAATACATGTGCTTGCAGGACCCACGGTTTTCTGTTTTTAACGCGCAACAGTCTGTTCTCTCTTTAAAACTTCGGGGTATAATACTCTCAGCCAGTCATAATCAACCTTGCACTAGTCAAGATCATCAGTGACCTTTGTGTCATAAAAGTTTTTATTTAAAATCAAGCCTAAGCCCAGAGACTAATCCGATAACAACAGGATTAGGTGCCAATTAGCCCACAGAGATGGTTGTTGTTTTTGTTCGTGGCAGTTTAATTTCAATTCTAGTGCATATTATGATGTCAAATGCAATATGTCTTGTACCAAGTGAACCTAAAGATAGTGTTTGCAGCCCTTGAGGTTGTTTTATATTTTAATCTTGCATAAAAGTCTGAAAATATATTATAAACAACCTGGATCAATATGTAGACTAATCTTGGTCTTACTTAGAACTCAACTGTCGTGATAACTCTGCCAATCCTGTCATTCTTTGGGATCTCGCCTCGTGTGTATAACGATACTTCAGAATGTTCAAAATCTTGACACGGCACAGAAAATAGTGCACTGTTGCTAAGCTGTTTTTATATAAACAATATGGCTGTTAGCCACACGTGTAGATGTATGAATTGCATTGCATGTTTGTTATTTACAATACAGATGGTTTCATCACTGCTTTCATGCAAATAAACTTTAATGACATTGGAAAATTTTGAAGAAACTTTTGATTTTGAATGCAAATTCATTTTGACGGGAATCTGATGCGCGCCACGCTAGTACGACATTACCAATAGGTCACACCTTCGATATACATTTGAGTAATGCTGCAAAACAGTGTACGAGATATTGCAAATGCGCTCAAATCAGTCATGTTTCTTTTTTGTCATTTGAAAATGCAACACTTATTTTTTGAATTTCTACAGATTTTAAAATCCTCATGCAAAATGTGTTTTACTTGAAAGAAGTACAGCAAATTGTATGCAACTGTTTATCGCCATAAGCTAACCTTTGGGACAAAGAGACTTGTGTATTAACATAAAATACAGTCTTGATTTGAACAATAAAACAGCAGACTGAAAATAATCAAAAGTCAAAAATGTTGCGTTTTTAAATGTACTAAGTGTATCATTAACAAGATGTTGTATCATACAGGTGAATTTCAGGACTTGAAGTTTTCCAAAGGACTCATAAATACTGGTCAGTGCATGAGTCCCAGGACTGAACAATTTGGTGATTATGATTATGATCATAATCACCAAATTGTAAAAAAAATCACCAGATCTTGAAAATGTACCCTATTTTGTAATTAGCCAACATTTATTATTATGTTTGAGAAATGATTTATAAGTATTCAAACTGTGTAGAAACACTATAGCTAAAACTACATCACAAATTGTTTTAAGAAACCATTTTCTGACCTCATTGTCGTTTGTTCCTAGATTTGTTCCTAGATAGGTTCCTAGATTTGCTATAGTTGATACCTTTAATGTTATTACCGTGTTTGCTCATAGACATCACTTAGCAAAATTGTTTTAAAATCTTTATTATATATTCTGGTGTTGATATTCTATGTCAATGTATTCCTGAAGGACCAAATATCTCAATATTTTGACACTGTTGTCCACTTTCCTGTGTTTTTGAGAGAAAATATTTAACGGATATGATAAATCACTCAGAATAACCACCAGGTGATGTTATAATTATGGGGAGTTTGTTAAAAGATAATCATAAAACCACACGTATGTTAAAGCTGTTATCCCTTTACTTAAGTCGCTATTTTATGTGCAATTTTAATAGGATTAAAAAGTAATGGGACAACAACCATCATAGGGGCAACAACAAAAGATGCCCGGCAACAACAAAAGATGCCCTGCTTGTACTGATATATATAATGGTGGATGGTCATTGATCTGGTTTGTGCAAAGTTAAAAGTTTGCATTTCCTCTGGTAAAAAATCATAGCAATGCCCAAATATAAAATTTAGAGCAAAAGAGTTTACAATAGAATAGAATAAATAATTTTTCATTTACAGTAAATAAAATGTCATGAACATTTTAGTGGAATTAATTTGAACTGTGCAATAGTGTAGGTTTAACCAGTAAACTGGCACAAATTCCCGAAAGGTTGCAGTGTTGTGAGGTGACCACAGAACACTGCGCTTGTGACTTGCAAATCAATCTATACATATAAAGCTTCCCGCTGGAAGCGCCTCTGAATAACTTTAATTATGTGTTTATATAAGCTGCTAAACAATCAGTTAAATATAATGTCGTGATACCATGTACAGCCCAGTCTGATAATATAAGAATATTTCATGGGTATCCGGTGAAGATAGGGAATTCAAGCCCAAAGTATAAGTGTTTTTATCGGAACCGAGACTTATACCGAGGGTTGGAATTCCTTATCTGAACCAAATACCCATGATAGATTCTTTTTCTTGCATATCAGAGACATGTTGTGCATTGACGTCGCTAGCTACTAACGTCTTGCATGTTTTCCTGCATACCGGATGTTAGTGCGCGCGTGACTTTTATCATGACCCTAGGGTGAGATGGAAATATCTAGCCCCGGTAAAATGACACATTTCCTTGTTAAGAAATTGTTATCTGGTCTTCGTTGAGTTACCTCCCTTCATAATACCCTGTATATTAGCCAAGTCTGATAAATTGTTTTCTGCTCTTCATTGAGTTACCTCCCTTGGCGTCCAAAAAGTACTTCTTCTGGACTGTAAATAATCAGTAAAATTTGTGTATGTAATCAACATTAACTTTATCTCTTATATAATCACTATGTGCTGTAACAGTTGCTGTGTCTGCATTATAACTGCATCTAATCAGACGTTATTTGATTATTTCATATTCTAATTTATTTAAGAAATTTGTGTCAAGAAATTCTTCATTTTTATATACATAAATGATTGAAATTAATGTTCTGAATAAAATTTTAACTGATAAAATCCTTTATCAATTGAAAAATTTAATGTTTGCAAAGATATTCATTAAGGCGATTTGGATGCACTGCAGGGATGTTTGCTCGTTTGTCTGGTGCAGCATGTCTGAGGGGAAGTACATGGTGAACCTAGGCAACATGCATGATTGTGCATATTTCATTGCCATTTATCAGTCTATGACTTTGTTTACTGGAGTGCAGTCAGCATGACTTCCTCTGTGTAGTTTGTCTCTCACTGTGTTTCCTTCGCTGCTTAGCTGATATCGGGTGCAATCTCACATGCTCGCCTCACTTCCCTACCATATTGATCTTGCGATAGCGTAGAAATATTAATAATTTAGGCAAGTAATCACTTTGCGCATCAGTGTAAAATGCTTCACACTCTGAAAATCATTTATTTTTTAAACGAATATTTGATTTACATTGATTACTAGAATAGATTGCCATTCAGCAGTTTTCAAGACAAAGTACGTGTTTTTCAGTGGAAAAATCTAGTGTTTCTGAATTTATAATTACATTATTTAAACGAACAAACAAAAAATATTGTTTTTTCGGTTTATAAAGGTTGGTCTTTAATAAGAACGTTTTCTCGATTATTGAATTTTGGAACAAATAATTGTATTTTGAATAGGTAGTTTTAATAGGAGATCTCACTTGAGTGACTGTGTATTATTGATTTTGATAAACAAGTTAGTTAACATATTTGAGAAAGTGTCAGTTTTACAGATGGCGGGAGGTATACAGCACTGGTTCTCCTCAGAAATAAGTGGGTCAGGTCTTCCTCCACCACAAAAAATTGACCGTGATAAATAGCCTAAAATTATCTGAAAAAATGACGTTAAACGACAAACATTAGCAAACAAAATATAACATTTGAATATGAGGATCAGTAGAGTATCAATTTTTTTTATCCAAAAAGTTTATTTAAGTCAAATATTCCACAGGAGGACGGGGAAAAAGTTCCAAAGGAGGAGGCGGGGGAAAAAAATCTGAACCTTTATAAGTGTGTATCTAATATTAATGTAATGGTGTTGGTCACATTATAATACATAAAATGGACCTGAACAAATTTATATAACATGATCTTCTGATTTACGTTAATTTTTAAACATGATAATTTGGTTGTTTGAAATGGGTGACCAACAAATTTATAACGGATTTTTTAAACAATTTGTTGGATATTTTTTGATTTTTTAGCTCTACTGGCCGAAGGCCAGCAGAGCTTATGGGATGGCGAGTTGTCCGTCGTCCGTCCGTCGTCCGTCTGTTAACTTTTGCCTTCATTATTAATCAGATCTTAACGAAACTTTGCCAGTGTCTTTATATCAATGAAAGCTCGGACAAGTTCGAAAACCAGCCGGATCCGATAAATTTCACCAGAGTTATGGCCCTTGTTTTGCTGAAATTGCTATATTAAGCCTTGTGAACACTCTAGCACCTTCATTTATTATTTGATTTTTACCAAACTTGCAAAGATTGTTAATATCAATGAAAGCTCGGATAAGTTCAAAAACCAGCTAAATTGGGTCAGTAACACCAGAGTTATGGACCTTGTTTTTTCTGAAAAATGCCATATTCTGCCTTGTGAACACGCTAGCACATTCATTTATTATTTGATCTTTACCAAACTTGCACAGATTGTTAATATCAATGAAAGCTCAAATAAGTTTGAAAACCAGCTAAATCGGATCAGTAACACCGGAGTTAAGACCCTTGTTTTTTTCTGAAAAATGCTAATTTCTGCCTTGTGAACACTCTAGGGCCTTCAATATTAATCGGACCTTTACTTAACTTTGCCAGTGTCTTTATATCAATGAAAGCTCGGACAAGTTTGAAAACCGGCAAGATCGAAATAATTTCACCGGAGTTATGGCCCTTGTTTTGCTGAAAAATGCCATATTAAGCCTTGTGCACACTCTAGCACCTTCATTTATTATTTGATCTTTACCAAACTTGCACAGATTGTTAATATCAATAAAAGCTCGGACAAGTTTGAAAACCAGCTAGATCGGACCATTAACAGCGGAGTTATTGCCCTTGATTTAATTAAAAATGCTATATTTTGCCTCATTAAGACAATAGGGCCTTCTTCTTTCATCCAATCTTTACCAAACTTTACCAGATTGGTTAAATAAATGAAAGCTCGGACAACTTGGACCACCAGCTAGATCGGACCATTAACAGTGGAGTTATGGCCCTTGATTTAGTTAAAAATGCTATATTTTGACTCGTTAAGACGATAGGGCCTTTATCTTTCATTCGATCTTTACCAAACTTTACCAGATTGTTTATATAAATGAAAGCTCGGAAATTTCGAAGACCAGCCAGTAATAGCGGAGTTATGGCCCTTGATTTAGTTAAAAATGCTATATTTTGCCTCGTTAATTCGATAGGGCCTTCATCTTTCATCTGATCTTTACAAATCTTTACCTGATTGTTTATATCAATGACAGCTCAAACAGTTTCGAAAACCAGCCAGATCGGACCAGTAACAGATGAGTTATAGCCATTGATTTAGTTAAAAATGCTATATTTTGCCTCGTTTAGATGATAGGGCCTTCATTTTTCATGCGATTTTTGTGAAACTTTACGAGATTGTTCATATCAATAAAAGCTCAGTCAAGTTTGAAAACCAGCCAGATCGGACCAGTAACAGTGGAGTTATGGCCCTTGATTTAGTTAAAAACCCTATATTTTGCCTCGTTAAGACGATAGGGCCTTCATCTTTCATCCGATCTTTAAGAAACTTTACCAGATTGGACCATTTACATTGGAGTCATGGCCCTTGATTTTCTGAAATATGCTATATCTTGGCCTCATTAAGACGAAAGGGCCTTCATTTGGCCGGATTTCATTGAAACTTTGCAGGGATGATCAGTACCAAGCCTAGTTGTACATAGTCGCCATGCCAGATTTCAATGAAACTTTGCAGGGATGATCAGCACCAAGCCTAGTTGTGCATGTCATTGTCACGTTCCGGTTTACAGATATTTGGCAGAGTTATGGTCCTTTATAGGATTTTGATACCACAATTGTTTACCGGGCTAGTTCTCCTGAACCCCTGGCTGGATATAGACAAAACTTGACAAGGATGATCAGTATCAAGCCTAGTTGTGCATGTCATTGCCATATTTTGGTTGAATGATTTTTGGCAGAGTTGTGACCCTTTAAATGTTTTAATACACAAACTTTGTCCAGATTAGTCTCTTCTGAACTCTTTGCCAGATTTCAGCGAATCTTGGCGAGAATGATTTTTGAAGGACTTATGGCCCCTTATACATAAACTTTATCTTGAGCCAGTAGAGCATCCACAGGCCCTCTTGGGCCTCTTGTTTTAATTTTTTTTTGATTTTTGCAAAATTTAGGGTCGGAGGGTTTGAGAAACGAAATATTGAAAAACTCTGGCCTTATATATATACCTTTGTATCAGTTTGTTAAGAAATGAGGTACATGTTGGGTAAACAATTCATATATAAATGTAAATATAAAGATGAGATTACGAAATTTGAAGCGTACTTTATAAAATTGAACAATAGAATTAACATAGAAATGTACACTGCTCTTAAAAATGATGCTCTTCATAAATTTGAAGAAACTTGGAGAAAACTATTAACATGTGGGCTGGCCAACGATGCCCTTTAGCAAACTCAGTATCTATTTTCTTGCATTATTCTTTTCTAATACTCTTTTTTCCCTTCCTTCGTATTACACCTCTTAACATATATATAGTCATACAATATCTAAGAAACGGGGTACATATGTTGCAAAATTAGTCTGTTAGCTATACTGTAATATGTTGTCAATTTCCCTATTATGAGGTGCCATTTTGTAAGCATGACATTGTTGTTTAAATGATGCCAGTTATATGTTGTTATGGGTATTAAATAATTGACCTTGATGACATTGACATTGAAATTTTGATCATCTATATCATCTGCTGTGACACTTGCTTGTTTTTAAGACAAACGTCTTAGAACCTAAATTCTTCAGAAAAACAATAAATCAATAAATAAACAAAGAGTGAAACTTATATGGTCTAACTAAATGTGGATGGTCAGAAATACTGTCATAGATCTAATGAAAAAATAACTACGAATTTCATTTTTTTCTAAACAAAGGGTCAATATGTTTGTATTTACAATCAAGCGTTGAAGTCTGACCAAGACTACAATGTTTACCGTTTTCACATGTATGTACTATTGGTTTAAGAAATTCGTCATTTTTTGACTTTTGGTACAAGGCAAATGAAATATCAGTAAGGGCTTTGATAATTATCAGAGAAGGCTTGTAATACTTTGATAATATCAGAGAAGGCTTGGAATGACTTTTAAGAGAATGTCTCTAAAAAATAACAACAAATAACCTTGAATTTATGATATTTAGTGCTTAAATGTTATATGTTTTCCATGGAATAAACAAGTCCTATTTCAGCATTATATTACTACACAAGATTAGAAAAATATCATTGAAATACCATAGCTATTCAAAGGAATTTCCATTCCTAATGTTTGAAGAAGAAGAAGAAAAGATTCTATACTCGGCATGCATTCTGCAAATCTAAAAAGATGCAAATAGAAACATAGATCTTTGACTTCCCTTGATGGTTTTCGTATAAGTATAGAATAGAATATTTTATTGTCGTAATATTCATAACAATGTGAACATGACATTAATAAACAAACAAAATAATCACATTTTACCCTGTTACCAACAATGCTTTTTATTCAGCTGAGAGATCATGTCTAAAAATGACAGGCAGTACGATTGATGATCAGCTTGCATGTCTTTCATCTATCCAGTAAGATTGTTTCCATTGTTCTTTTGGATTTTATCAATAGATCAAATTATCCAGCATTAATCCTGAATGGCAATTTTTATTCCTGGGTAAGTGATACACAAATTGGCCAAATTGTTGACAGTATAATAATCAACGGTAATAGACAATTATTACCCTTCACATCAAGAATTCAAACTTTTGTCAATTCTCACTAGCGGCAACATTGCTTTGGAATTAGTTCTGGATACACCCTAATTGAATTTATAGTAATATTTTAGACGGGAATGTCTCTAACAAGGGTTTAATTGAATTTGCTGCAGACAAAGTAAGGAGGGGTCACTCGAAGACCCTTTATTAACAGTACTCCTCTCTTGATTAGGAAGATGTTAAAAACAATCAATTTCAATCAAATATGAATGAGTGCACAGAAGAAAGAGAGCATATTGAAATGAAGCATAATAAAGATAAGAGGGAAAATAATCCAAACATTATCAAAAACATTAGTAAACAAAGGGAAAGGAATACAAGTGACAAAATAATAGTAAATGGTAAGAGTGAAATGAATACAAGTGACAAATAATACTAAACGGTAAAAGTGAAATCAATACAAATGACAAATAATAATAAAAGATAAGAGGGAAATTAATACAAGGGACAAATAATAATAAATGGTAAGAGGGAAATCAACACAAGTGACACATAATAATAAATGGTAAAAGGGAAAACAATACAAGTGACAAATAATAATAAAAGATAAGAGTGAAATGAATACAAGTGACTAAATAATAATAAAAGATAAGAGAGAATCAATACAAGTGACACATAATAATAAATGGTAAAAGGGAAAACAATACAAGTGACAAATAATAATAAAGGGTAAGAGTGAAATGAATACAAGTGACAAATAATAATAAAAGGTAAGAGGGAAATCAATACAAGTGACAAATAATAATAAAAGGTAAGAGGGAAATCAATACAAGTGACAAATAATAATAAATGATAAGAGTGAAATGAATATAAGTGACAAAATAATAATAAATGGTAAAAGGAAAATAAATACAAGTGACCAATAATAATAAAAGGTAAGTGGGAAATCAATATGAGTGACAAATAATAAAAGGTTAGAGTAAAATCAATACAAGTGACAAATAATAACAAAAGATAAGAGGGTATTGAATACAATTAAGGGACACACTAATAATAAATGGTAAGAGGGAAATCAAGACTAGTGACAAAATAATAATAAAAGATAAGAGTGAAATGAATACAAGTGGCAAATAATAATAATTAATTAAATGGTAAAAGGGAAATGAATACAAGTGACAAATAATAATAATTAATTAAATGGTAAAAGGGAAATGAATACAAGTGACAAATAATAATAATTAATTAAATGGTAAAAGGGAAATGAATACAAGTGACAAATAATAATAAATGGTAAAAGGGAAATGAATACAAGTGACAAATAATAATAAATGGTAAAAGGGAAATGAATACAAGGGACAAATAATAATGAATGGTAAGAGTGAAATGAATACAAGTGGCAAATAATAATAAAAGATAATAGTGAAATGATTACAAGTGACAAAACATTAATAAATGGTAAGAGTGAAATGAATACAAGTGACAACATAATAATAAACGGTAAAAGGGAAATGAATACAAGTGACAAATAAGTGATGTTGAAAGAAAGAATAAAAGAAGATACAAGGAAAATTAATATCTTTTTTTTCTTCTTCAAAACATTGGTAAACAAAGAAATAATAATAAAATATAAGGCAGATGTTGGAACAAAGAACAATAAAAAAAGAGGCAAATTGATACAAGATGTGTCAAAGTATTTGTAAATAAAATAATAATAATAATTAAAACATAAGAGGGAAATGAATATATACAAGTGGTATTGAAATGAATAATATAAAGATAAGTTGAATTTTTTTTCAAAACATTGGTAAACAAAATAATAAAAGATAAGAGGGAATTGAATGCAAGTTAGCCCAGGCAAAATGGGCTAACATGGTTTTTGATTGCCAGCCATGAACTACCATGGTAGACCTTCAAATATGATGGTTTTATCCATCTGTGACCATGGTTGACCATTGCTGACCATGGTTGACCATGGTCAAACCATGGTCATATTGATAATGATGGAAAACTATTTTGACCATGGTCAAACTTTGTAGACCATGGTCGACCATGGTGTTGACCATGGTTGAGATTTGGTGACCATGGTCAGAGACCATGGTCGTCACATGGTCAGAGACCATGATCATGGACCATCAAGTGCCATTTACCAAAACATGGTCTACCTTGGTCTACAATGGTCTCCTGGTAGTTCATGGTAGTTCATGGTTTTAAACCGTTCATTTCGCCTGGGCTGGTGTTGAACATACCAATTTTTCAAAACATTTGTAGCAAAACAATAATAAAACATAAGAGGGAATTGAATATAAGTGGTGTTGAAACACACCATTAATTTAAAACATGGGTAAAAATAATAATAATAGTATAAGATAAGAGGGAATTGAATATAAGATGTGTTGAACAATTACAAATTTTCAAAACATTTGTAACAAAACAATAATAAAAGTGGTGACGGAATTGAATACAAGTGGTGTTGATCGAACATACCATTTTTTCAAAACAAATTTGGTAACAAAATAATAATAAAACTGAAAAGGGAAATAAATACTTGTGGTGTTGAAATGAAGAATAATGAAGTAATTAATACCAGTTGTATCAAAACATTGGTAACAAAATAATAATAAAACATAAAATGGAATTTAATGCAAATTAATGGTGTTGAAACGAAGAGTAAAACAGACAAGATGAAATACTAGTTCAGTTGTATCACTGAACCCTCCACCCGCTTTGTGTTATGCTCCAACTTTCTCCAAGGCATCTGCGTGTTCTGAAATGCAAATGAATGTGTCATGAATTGCATAAAAACTGTCTTTTGTTTCCGATGGCTGCAATAAAGTAGCTAAAACTAAATCTTCAGAGATTTGGAAGCACACAAGTCTCCGTCTGGTACACCTTTATTATGATATTTTCTTGATGTCAGGGTAGTTGGATTGGTATAAAAGAACATTATGCAAGAGAACATGTAACAGAATGGAGATTTTATTAATGATCGGGGATCTGGTCATCTTTTTATGACTGTATGCATGCATAATATTTACATTCGAAAAACAATAGAACGAATTGCGTGCATACAAATCATAGTTAATTCATCCCGATGTGAACAAACTCTTTGCTAGAATTGCTGTCCTACAGGTCAATCGGGCAATTATTAACACAAGAACACTTTACAGCATCGCTAAATTGACTGGCCAAATATGAGGAAAGCCATGATGAAGGATATGATCTGATGAGAAATGATAAAGAAATGGACACAAAATGGAATTGTAGATTTAGGAATGATAATAAAACAGGCACAAAAGGGAATTGAAAATGACAGAAGATAATGAAATGAACACAAAAGGGAATTTTAGATGAAGAATGATGAAATGGACAGAAATGGTGAATGTTAACATGAGAATAATGAACATAGAATGAACAGGTCCAAATCTACTGAAGCATATATTTAACAATAATTTAGATGTTATTTTATCGCTTAGACCATAATAAATTAATTGCTAATTTCTCATCCAAATTTATTTCAAAATAGGGGCGGGGGGTGTGAAATTTTAGTTTACACGACAAATGGAAAATGGCCTCGGCACAAGGCAAAAATAGTAAAACATACTACTGAGCTAGTACTTCCAAGATTGAAAACACATTTCTAATAGTGTTTCATACTTTTAGCAATTTTTTTATTATTTTTATTTTTTTAATTATTAATTTATTTTTTTTGAAGAAGAAGAAATAAAAATTACAGGGGCGGCATAAAAACAGGGGCAGGCGGGGATGAGAATCTAGCATTTAATTTATTATGGCCTTAATAGATACTGTTGTTTAAGAAAAAGGAATTAAACATTCAAATTGTTATATTGATCATCTGCATCATATGAAATTAAATTTCTTTGGAAATTTAGGTATAGCAAGACTATCGTTGCACAGTTTCCGAATGGATAATAACAGCATCCGCTTTTAAAATACTTAATGATCATGCGAATATTATAATTGAAGAGAGAGAGAGTTGGCATTTAGAGAGCCAAAGGATATTAACTATTATATAAATGAGTATTAGATGACATAATTCACATCTAACATGGTTTTAATGGCACTGTTTTGCTTTCCATCAAAATTATAATTAAAGCGGATAGTGAATTGAGCTCCGTGCTTTGGGGGGACCTGAGAAATAATGAGTTTTCCATAATTATGTACATTTGAAGGCTTAATTGCTTTTTTTTTAATTCGCGGCAGTTGGTTAGTTTTTAGTTGAGTTGTCTGCCATCCGTTGTCCGTCCGCCCGTCAACCATCCATCCATCGAACGTCCGTCCATTAACTTTTGCCTTGTGAACAAGGTAGGCATTTCATTTTGATTTTAACTAAAGTTGGTAAGTGTCTTTATATTAATGAAAGCTTGGACAAGTTCATAAACCAGCCAGAACCAGAATTATGGCCCTTGTTGTACTGAAAATGCCATATTCTGCCTTATGAACACACTAGCACCTTTATTTTGTATTTGATCTTCACCAAGCTTAGCGTGATTGTTATTATTAATGAAGATTCGGACAAGTTTAAAAATCAGCTAGACTGGTTAATAACACCAGAGTTATGGCTCTTGATTTATTGAAAAATGCCATATTCTGCCTTGAGCACCTTCATTTTATGATCTTGGCTAGATTACTGATATCACTGTAAGCTTGGATAAATTTGAAAAACAGTTAGATCTGAATAATAAAACAAGGAGTTATGGCCCTTGTTTGAATGAAAAATGCCATATTCTGCCTTGTGAACATTTGAGCAACTTCATTTTATGATCTTGGCTAGATTACTGATATCAATGTAAGCTTGGATAAATTTGAAAACCAGTTAGATCTGAATAATAAAACAAGAGTTATGGCCCTTGTTTGAATGAAAAATGCCATATTCTGCCCTGTGAACACTTTAGCACCTTCATTTTGTACTTGATATTTTCCAAACTTGACCAGTCTGATTCTAACATTCCGACAAGTTCGAAAACCAGCTAGAACGTAAAAGTAACACCAGAGTTATCGCCCTTGATTTATTAAAACATCCCATATTCTTTCTTGTGTACAGTCTAGCATCTTTATTTTATATTTACTTTTTACCACACTTAATCAGATTGTTGATATTGATTAAAACAAGTTTGAAATCCAGCAAGATCAGACGAGAGTTTATATGCCCATTGATTTATTGAAAAATGCCATTATTATATATTTTGCTTTGTTAGCACTCTATAAACTCCTTCATTTTACATCGGATCTTGACCAATATTTGGCAAGTTGTTATACTCATTAAAATCTCAGACGAGTTTGAAAACTAGACATATTTTATAAGAAATAGCAGAGGTATTGGCCTTGAATTATTTAAAAATGCTATATTTTGTTTCGTTAGCACCAAAATTGTGTCTCAGAAATAATTCCTAAATTTTGATAAATCTACAGGGAAATGTATAACAGAGTTAAAGTCACATACGGAGGTCAAAGGTCATATTGGTCGAAATTGTGTGTCAGTCATAGCTCCTAAACTCTTGAAGGGATTGTAGTAAAACTACACACAAGTTTTGAGCATAATGAGAAGATGTGTGGCACAAAAAAAATTAAGTCAAAGGTCAACATCACACTTGGATGTCAAACGCCATATTAGTCAAAATCATGTCTCAGTTATAACTCCTAAACTGTTGTAGGTATGTTGATAAACTACAAAAAAGTGTTCAGCATGATGGTTAGGTGTGTCACTCATAAAAATCTGGACTGTACCTCAAAGGTCAAGGTCACACTTGGAGTCATGGTTCAGATGAGTCAAAATTGTGTCTCAGCCATAACTTTGAAAGTACTGTAACATTGAAATCACCTGATATAAGAGCTATTTTAGGCAGCAAAGCATCCACAGGCCCTCTTTTTATTCATAATTAGCATATTCCATTGTTATTTATAACTGGCATATTCCATTGTTATTCATAACTGGCATATTGCATTGTTATCTATAACTGGCATATTGCATTGTTATTTATAACTGGTATTTCATTGTTATTTATAACTGGAATATTGCATTGTTATTCATAACTGGCATATTGCATTGTTATTCATAACTGGCATATTGCATTGTTATCTATAACTGGTATATTGCATTGTTATTTATAACTGGCATATTGCATTGTTATTCATAGCTGGCATATTGCATTGTTATTTGCATTGTTATTAATAACTGGCATATTGCATTGTTATTCATAACTGGCATATTGCATTGTTATTTATAACTGGAATATGGCATTGTTATTCATAACTGGCATATTGCATTGTTATCTATAACTGGAATATTGCATTGTTATTTATAACTGGCATATTGCATTGTTATTCATATCTGGCATATTGCATTGTTATTTGCATTGTTATTAATAGCTGGCATATTGCATTGTTATTCATAACTTGCATATTGCATTGTTATTCATAACTGGCATATTGCATTGTTATTTATAACTGACATATTGCATTGTTATTCATAACTGGCATATTGCATTGTTATTCATAACTGGCATATTGCATTGTTATTCATAACTGGCATATTGCATTGTTATTCATAACTGGCATATTGCATTGTTATCTATAACTTGAATATTGCAGTGTTATTCATAACTGGCATATTGCATTGTTATTCATAACTGGCATATTGCATTGTTATTCATAACTGGCATATTGCATTGTTATTTATATCTGGCATATTGCATTGTTATCTATAACTTGAATATTGCATTGTTATTCATAACTGGCATATTGCATTGTTATTCATAACTGGCATATTGCATTGTTATTCATAACTGGCATATTGCATTGTTATTTATATCTGGCATATTGCATTGTTATTCATAACTGGCATATTGCATTGTTATTCATAACTGGCATATTGTATTGTTATTTATAACTGGTATTGCATTGTTATTTATATCTGGCATATTGCATTGTTATTTATATCTGGCATATTGCAATGTTATTTATAACTTGCATATTGCATTGTTATTCGTAACTGGCATATTGCATTGTTATTCATAACTGGCATATTGCAAATCATTCGCTATTAATAATCGTTTGAATAGTTCAAAGCATTGTTTTGAATATTACTAATGATTATTTTGAACCAGTAATATATTTAAACTTTAGCTAGAAGGTGGAATAACGAGGAAAAAATGAAAACGCTATATTTTATTTACTTTTATTTAAATGTATGCAATCAAGTTTAAAGTGAAAATCGAGTTGCTAATTTTAATGCATAACTAATGCTTCAAGATGTGTCCCTTTCCATCAACTGACCTGGAAAATAGTGGGCAAATTTTAAATTAATTTCACAGAAATAGCCATAATTATCAACCTGGTAGTTTATTGGTCGAAATTGTAAAATATTTTTTAGCAATTTTGATATAACTGAGAACAACATCTGATAACCATCTAACCCTTAGCCCACTATAAAAGCACAACTATAATAGCCTTTGCGTCCATTGTAAATCCAGATCAGCCTGCGATAAACTCGCAGGCTGATCAGGGTTTACAATATATGACTGCTGATCAGTCATTTCCCCCCCCAAAACACCCCTTTGTCACATAAATGGAATGGTCTTAACAAAGAAAGAACAGTCCAAAATATATATGTAGTGGGTTAAGGGCTAAATTGAAAACAGTTTTGTAGATAAATCACTAGTCTTGTCTCTAAGCTGCAGTGTTTATCTGAGTTAATGTTTGTCATTAGGTGAAGTAAAATCACTCTTTATGTAGAAAGAGAAAAAAAATGGTGCTTCTGTCGACACCATGCACTTTTCTTAGAATTTATGTTCTGAGAGTGATTTGAAGAAAATTTCTTTTTTAGCCAAAGACTAAAATTATATGCTGAGTTTATAGTATAAACAGACGAAAATAATTCTGATGATACAATGGCACTTTCCATAGAATGTATTTGTCTGTTAGAAATTCAAAGTGATTTAGTTCTTTTTTTTATTTTTAACGCCTCCGAGATAAAGTTATCCTAGTTTCATTTTGATGAGATATACTTTACACCACATAAGGTCAGCCTATACCACAAAAATAAATCGACCGTCAAATATGGCCTAAAATGTGCTAAAAATAACGTAAAACACCATTCAAACAAACACACTTCTGTTTTTAGCCATATTCTGCGCAGAGTGTTTATATGGTGTTTTACTTCATTTCCAACACATGTAAGGTTATAAATTATATGATGGTCGTTTTTTTGTGGTGGAGGCACACTGTAATCCACATTTCCTGAGTAGAAAAAGTACGGTACACCTCCCGCAATCCATAAGAATCGACACTTCCTCACTTACAAGTCAAGATCCCAGTGGCATTCAAACCGGCAGCGGTGAGAGAAGAGAAGGTTTGTAACAATGCAATGTCGTTAACCCCTCGGCCATGGATGCGCATTATAAAGAGGTAAATGTTGTAAATAGACAAAAAACCAGTCTAGACCATATAGACTGTAAGCAGTAATCTGAATTTGATATAAATGGAGTCTAAAATTAATGATGTTACAATTTCAGAACTGACGAAATCCGAGAAGAAAAAAGAAAAAAAAGTCATCATTTTCCTTAAGCCATTATAATGTCTATCCAGTTTATAGACTGTCCCCAGATTTCCCTGTTTATTGAGAATTCTCTATAACTCATCCATGTAATTAACTGACCACAGAGCAATAAAATACCCAAAGGTGTTGTAAACAAGGTGAAAAATGTTGTCTCAAGTATTATATAACCATTTGAGAATAGAATATGAAGCATTGCTATGAATGAACTGATACAGCTAACGGCCTAAGCGTAGATGAAAATGGAAGTTAACGTCGAGCTGTGATAGACATCATGCCATAATGAAACAATTTTTTTCGTTGACGAATCTACAAAAGTATGTATATAACCCATTTAATTTGTTTAAGTTAACGAAAACATCTGAGGACAGTGACTGTTATGAATCTTGACTTCCTTGCTTATAAATAGACTCGCTCAGGATATGGACCAGGGCCAGGATATGGACCAGGGCCCTGTTTTATGAAACTTATGACCTTTTTGATTGTAAATCAACATCTTACATGCTTCACTATAAATTACACTTTTCAAATAAACGTGATTTCATTTTCTTATACAGGTGATATTTCTTCATGCACACATAATTGTCTACATTGATTTTAAAAATTCAAAAAGACTTATCGTAAGATGTTTAATAAAACAGGGCCCTGCTCCTCTAGAGATGAATTCAGCTCTAGCTATTGTCAACATGCTTCTGTCAAGCATGGCTCCACAAATTGTCGCTTTCATTCGTTTCGTTTCGTTCATTCATTGTCGAACCTGGACAAATTTAAATTAACAAAGCCACTAAAAAATAAATTGGTTCGAAATGATGAATGCCTGACTGATCCATATAATCAAAAACACAAAATAAATCGGTTCGTCAAATGCATAA
This sequence comes from Cyrtodaria siliqua, assembly GCA_037043455.1. Lineage (NCBI taxonomy): Eukaryota > Metazoa > Mollusca > Bivalvia > Adapedonta > Hiatellidae > Cyrtodaria > Cyrtodaria siliqua. The sequence continues at coordinate 50,703 of JAWPHD010014887.1, forward strand.
CTGCATAAAGGTGCATTAATTTTTTTTATATATATACGATTTCCTGTGTAACTAGACACCTCTGATTGTCCATTCCCTTCAGGCCAGTTGTTTATCGAGAGCAGTAGGGTAAATCACGTGACCATCACGGGTGACGTATTGAATAAGCGGCTTTGATGTAGTAACTAGAGTAAGAAGATTCTATGTTTGAAATCGGTCTACTTACAAAGGTATTCCAACTAATGTGATTGTTTTTATGTGACACAATTCTAAATAAAGAATGTTTTCTTGAGTTTCTGTTAATGATATTTGTGTTATGAAATAACTAAGACAGTCTGGAAATAACTAAGACGGTCTGGCTTCTGCTCGATTACCGGTACTTAAGTCAATATTAAAATAAATTAAAGAATGTTTTATTGAGTTACTTATTTGTTTGCATTAGAAATTGACTAAAAAAGAAAGGTGAACAATATTGCTTTTACTTGATAAAAAGAAAAAGGTATAAATGTTTTGAATAACAAAAAAAAAAAAAAAATGCCTGTCAACTTCAAAATATGCTGGACCTTGTCATGCTTCGTAATCCTTTTCATACCTGTGTTCGACCCGCCAAAAGTGGTGTTCTGTTAACTCTTCAAATAGGACATCTTAACTCTTCAAAACGGAGACCGGTAATGAGTTGTTGTTTTTTAAATATTTTTGTTGTTTTTCATGCGTTTTAATAGCATCATACTTGATATCTTGACCCGGGATGGTGGGTAGTGGGAAGGGCGCGACCCGTATTTAACTCGGGTTCGGACCGGTTGGTATTTTGAAAGTTCTCTAGCACTGTTCTGAAGGTAATAACTGCAGATGAAAATTGTCAGAAACAGGATCCTTCTGGTATTTATGCTGTGTGGACAATAATATAAACTCCAATGGGTGACTGCAATGTAATTTTAATAGAAAAAGTCCATAGGACATATGTCGCTTAGAAAAGAGTAATCATATCTTTTAGCAAAAATAATGCAAAATATGACCTTGACCTTGGTATTTTTTGTCGTTCAGCGATGTCCACCAATGACAACAATACATTATGACCAAGAATCAAAGACATAAAGTCAGGCAATCATAAAGTTAAAGGTTGTTACCTAACTAAGGTTAAGTTTGGGGTAAATAAAGCAAAATATGACCTTAAACTTGGTATTTTTTGTCATCCAGCGATGTCCACCAATGCCAACTAGAGCTGTCGCCTTTTAAAAGGTGACAAATATACCCCACTACCTGTTGAGTCCCCCCATTCCCTACCCTATTGTTTGAGTAAAGATTGAGTGGAATGGGATTTTCATGATCAGGTAATGGTGGACTTGACCTTTGACCTACTGACCTCAAAACCAATAGGGGCCGTCTTTTCATCACAGGCAGTCCACCTATTAAGTTTCATAAGATTTGTTTCAGGAAGAGAGTTATGGAGCGGACAAGGTTTTTCATTATTGGGTGCTGGTGACCTTGACCTTTGACCTACTGATAGGGGTAATCCTCTTTTCACAGGCAGTTTGCCTATGAAGTTGCATCTGCTTTGCTTCAGGGGAAGAGGAGTTATGGAGCAGACAATGTTTTTCATTATCGGATGCCAGTGACCATGACGTTTGACCTACTGAATCAAAATCAGAAGTGGTCATCCTCTCAACGCAGGCAGTTCACCTATGAAGATTCATGAGATTTGTTTCAGTGGGAGAGGAGTTATGGAATGGACAAGGTTCTTCAGTATTGGGACCCGGTGACTTTGACCTACTGACGGTGTTGTCCTCTCACCACATGCTGTTCACCTTTCTTGTGATTTGCCTCAGGGTGAAAGGAGTTATGGAGCTGACAAGGTTTTTCATTATCGGGTGCTGATGACCTTGACCTTTGACCTACTGACATCAAAATCAACAGAGGCCATCCTCTCACCACAACGAGTTCACATATGAAGGTTTCATATGATTTGCCTCAGGGGGAGAGGAGTTATGTTGCGGACAAGGTTTTTCATTATCGGGTTCCAGTGACCTTGACCTTTGATCAACTAACCTCAAAATCAGTAGGGGTCCTCCTGTCACCACAGGCAGTTCAACTATGAGATTTGCTTCAGGGGGGGCAGAGTTACTGTGCGGACAAGGTTTTTCATTATCAGGTGCCGGTGACCTTGACCTTTGACCTACTGAAATAAAAATCAATAGGGGTTATCATCTCACCACAGGCAGTTTACCTATGAAGTTTCATGAGATTTGCTTCAAGGGGAGAGGAGATATGGAGTGGACAAGGTTTTTCATTATCAGGTCATGGTGACATTGACCTTTGACTTGCTGACCTCAAAATCAATAGGGGTCATCCTCTCATTACAGGCAGTCCACGCGTGAAGTTTTATGAGATTTTCTTCAGGGGGAGAGTTATGGAGCGGATAATGTTGCATCTACAGACAGACAGACGGACAGGGTGAAACCAGTATACCCCACAAAACTTCATTTAGCGGGGGTATAACAATACATATGACCAAGTATCAGACATCACATAAAGTTAACTGAGGTTAAATTACCTAACCAAGGTTAGGTTTGGGGAAAATAACGCAAAATATGACCTTGACATTAGTATTTTTTGTCATTCAATGATGTCCGCCAATGCCAACAATACATAGGATCAAGTATCAAATAAAGAAATTAAAGTTATCAGAAAAAGTTAACTGAGGTTAACTTACCTAACCTAACTGATGTTCAGGGTAAATAACACAAAATGTGACATTGACCTTGGTATTTCTTGTTGTTCAGCGATGTCCACCAATGCCAACCATACATATGACCAAGTATCAAAGACGTAAGTTAGGCAATCACATAAAGTTAACGGAGGTTAAGTTACCTAACCGAACTTGACCTTGGTAATTTTTGTCGTTCAGTGATGTGCACCAATGCCAACAATACATATGACCAAGTATCAAACAAAGAAAATGAGGCAATCACATACAGTTAACTGAGGTTAAGTGACCTAACCAAGGTTAAGTTTTGGGAAAATAACGCAAAATATGACCTTGACCTTGGTAATTTTGGAATTACTTGATGTCCCTTGACCCAGCAAAGTATCTGACAGAAAACTTGAGAAGCGGTTGTTGAGATATAGTTGATTTAAAATGTGGCCGCCGCTGCCGCCAAAAAAGTGTCTGCTATGTATTGCTATGTGGGCGATACAAAAAGTAAGTCATTAAAATACTTAAATAATACTAGCACACTTACGTAAATGTAAGTGTGTACCAGGTATGCACTATAATGGCTGTTATTATGTGACTTATAACATGATAAACAAAGTGTGTCAAATTAGGTGAAGGACATTCAAATCAACTTATGGTATGAATATATTTTCACTTTCATGGTGACAGCATAAAAAAAAAGAAAGATGAGTGTTTTATCCTAAAAAGCTTTACAACTTACTTGAAAATGCATCTTGCGAGAGTGTTACAGCTATACTTCAGGGATGATGATGATGATGATGATGATGATGATGATGATTGACTTTTTTAGAAAATTAGTTTTCACAATTCATTCTGCTATGTTAAGCGTAAAAAACACATACAAGTAGAGCAATTTCTCAATTTTGGCACATTGAAGCCTCTTGCTTTTGGAAATATGAGCGCTAATTATAATGTAAAATATCTGCCAACTTGGCAAACTTTATTTAGCAAGTGGAAGTGTGGAAATCCCAGAACATAGATAAGCGTATCTGAGACCTTGATTTTGTTGGCATGATTAGTCCCATTGGTAGTACTACAAGATAAAGTTTTCCATTTACAGAGTATCAAATTGGCATGAAATTTCCATTTTTGTTGTTATTGGACCATTCAGGGGTAAACAGTCTCTCCAGATGTCAAGAACTGTTAGCCTATAATCATGGAATGGATGTTTATTTCAGCAAAAAGCCTCCGATGACTGACGAAAACTGTTGGCCGCATTCTGTAATTCAGCAAGAGAGATCCAAAGTACTTATTTTCAGGAGAGATCTCGGTCCCCAAACTCAATTACAGAGAATCAATTGCAAGAGTGCAACTTGAACCCTTAACCCGCTACACATTTTAGAATTATTTTATTTTTAGAATTTTGTGATTCTTGGTTTCAAGAAACTCATTACTCAAGTGATACAAACAGTCTTAATCTGTTCTCACAGCAATTAAAAGGCTCATTCAGTTCTGAGAACACACTGCGTTGTGTCATAATAGAATGACGTGATGTCATAATAGAATGACGTGATGTCATAATACCAGGGTGTGATGTCATAATTCCAGAAAGTGATGTCATGATAGAAACAACCAAATGAAAATATGAATGAAGCATTCTGATTGGTTCAGTGAAAAAATAAATAAATTAGACCACACTGAGGTTTTACTGGACTGGACATTGATTAATGAGGTTCTTGAAACCAGAAACAAAAAATTCTAATAATTAAATCATTTTTGATTTAATAGACTCTTAGTAATGGACTGTCCCTTTTTTTTAATTAAGACAATTCCATTTATGTGACAAAGGGGTGTTTTGGGGGGAAATGACTGATCAGCAGCCAGACATTGTAGATCAGCCTGCAAGTAACGGACATTGTTAACCCTGATCAGCCTGCGAGTTATCTGGGTTTACAATGGACACAAAGACTGTTATATTAAATTGTTCCTAAGCGGGTTAAGGGTTAATCAATGATTGTTATTTACATAGGAAAATTAAAACATATAGAAACTCTTAATGGAAACGTAATAATAGTGGATCTCAGATTAGTTCAAATTTAAGTTGTTTTATTACTGGCATTTAAACAGTCCAGTCAATTTCTAAAAATGACAGTTAACTTTTGAATTTAGCACTTAAAGGCCAGGGTTGAGTTTAAATCAAAAAGGCCCCAGAGAAACTTTTCTGATCACAAATGTCTAAATAATAAAGCGTTTTTAAACCATAAAATTTGGCATGTAAATACACTAAACATTACTCTATATAATTATATAATGTATTATATCCATACTTTCTAGAACTTTTATTCTAGTTAAAATGTAACATCCTTCTAGTTAAAATGACAGATGAAAGTAGAACTATTTAGGCATTATATGGTTTATAGGCAATCAATAACCAGTCAGTATTATAACAACAGGGTTATTGTTAATTGTTTGCTAGAGTAAGATTTAATTTGCCAGATATTTTTTTATCAACTTGCAAAAAAAGACCAGTTGATAAAAGTGCTAGATTTGAGTCCTGCTTACATGAGTGCCTGTTTAATTATTTTTTTTATATAAAAGGGGTTGATGCATTTTGAAAGAATTATCAAAATGCCATGAAATAGAAAGGAGATATGACCTATTGAAAATTTGCAAAGACCGACATTTTGGAACGATGACGTCATCGCACCTTTTTACCATATATGGCATATTGATAAAATATATTTTAAAGCAAAGAAAATCACTGCAAAGTGATTAAAAATAAATATACAGATGTAAAATATATAAATTGTATGCTTATATTTCATTTGCAGTGATTTTCGTTGCTTTAAAAGACATTTTGTCAAAATGCCATATATGGTAAAAAGGCGCGATGACGCCTTCGTTCCAAGATGGCAGCCTCCATTTATGTTCCTTTGCAAATGTTCAATAGGTCAGATATTTTTCATGGCATTTTGATAATTCTTTCAGCTTTTTCAAGTTTTTCAGGGGCCCTTTAAAATAAAACTTGTTTGAAAATGGTGCATCAACCCCTTTAAACAAAGTGGATAAAATTATATGATGCGAGGCTGTGCCAAGTATTTATCCAAACGATGATTAGAGCTTCCTTTGCATATTTATAACACTTGGGTATGATAAATGTATCATGGCTTTTTACACTCCAACACTGCAAGGTATTATGATAAACAGCTTTATTACAGTAGAAAACAATGAGGCTGCAATTTTCAACTTAGAAAACGATGAGGCTGCAATTTTCAACGAATACGTTTCACGCTTGATGTGTTATTTTCAAAATTTACAAAAATAGACGGCACGTTTCACGCTTGATGTGTTATTTTCAAAATTTACAAAAATAGACGGCACGTTTCACGCTTGATGTGTTATTTTCAAAATTTACAAAAATAGACAGCATGAAAGATGCGTAAATTACATTGTTTAATTGTCAGAACTGCCATAATACAGTAATCACTGATTACACAAACTGGCGATGCGGTTGGGAGATTAAAGCTCCGTACCTTGCGATGCAGTTGGGAGATTAAATCTCCGTACCGTGCGATGCATTTTGGGAGATTAAATCTCTGTACCATTGCGATGCAGTTGGGAGAATAAATCTCTGTACCATGCGATGCAGTTGGGAGAATAAATCTCTGTACCATGCGATGCAGTTGGGAGATTAAATCTCTGTACCCAAACTGCGATGCAGTTGGGAGATTAAATCCTCTGTACCATTGCGATGCAGTTGGGAGAATAAATCTCTGTACCATGCGATGCAGTTGGGAGAATAAATCTCTGTACCATGCGATGCAGTTGGGAGATTAAATCTCTGTACCAAACTGCGATGCAGTTGGAAGATTAAATCTCCATACCATGCGATGCAGTTGGGAGATTAAATCTCTGTACCAAACTGCGATGCAGTTGGGAGATTAAATCTCTGTACCATGCGATGCAGTTGGGAGATTAAATCTCTGTACCATGCGATGGCCGAATGTATAATGGATTTATTACATGTAAATGTTAATCTGGAATAAAAAATAATGTTGTGCCAGTGCTTCAGTCATGTTATAATGTCATGCCAGTGCTTCTGTCATGTTATAATGTCATGCCAGTGCTTCAGTCATGTTATAAAGTCCTCCAAGATGCACGTTGAGGGTAGGGGTGTGGGTGGGGAGTGGGGTGTAAATGTCGAGGAAAGTGTGTTCTTTTTACTTGTTACTTGTATACCAGGGTTATTGGGAGGCACTGATAAGAATGTTATGTAACTAGTATTTTCTGTCTGAAATGAACATGTTTATTAAAGTAAGTGTTTCCCAGAATGCTCTCTGTTATAAACCTTTGTTAAATACGCTATGTCATCAGTGTGGAATGGAAAATAACATCAATTAACAAGAAATAAACTTGCTGGAAATGGAAAACAATATAGATAAAAAGAAAGTCATTTTCTGAACAGTCGTGGGAGTAGATAAACTGAGTGAAGAACTCCAGGACGCATTAACAACTTGTACGTAAACCTAAAGTGGTAATTATACTTAATTAATGTGCGCCCCCTGGTGTCGATCATTCATGTGACTACCATGTATGTGCAATAAATGTATGTGCAATAAATGGTATTCTTTCTTAGGCTTGGTAAACTGGCAACTTAAGGCTTCCGACTTAAAATATACAAAATTAAATAGTGATATTTTCTATATTTTCTATTTTATAAGGGTCGTAACTAACGTAATGAATGAAGGAGCCTAAAAATGACCCCTTATTATAATTTACAAGGAAATTCATTTTGCAAAGTAATATGTGCTATCCAATGTTATGCGTCAGGGTTAATTTAACCCTTAACCGCTAAGCACGACTATAATAGCCTTTGCGTCCATTGTAAAGCCAGATCAGCCTGCGAGTAACTCGCAGGCTAACTCGCAAGCTGATCAGGGTTTACAATGTCTGGCTGCTGATCAGTCATTTCCCCCAAAATAGCCCTTTGTCACATAAATGGAATGGTCTTAATTCAAAGAAAGAACATTCCATTATATATATGTAGCAGGTTAAGGGTAAAGCGTTTTACACCCAAGATTCTATTCAAAATATATGGTAGATCTCAAAGACAG